>RPOG01000572.1:0-298137 GCA_008086565.1 Thalassoma bifasciatum | reverse complement strand
ACGATCCTTCTACACGGCCGAGCCCAGTTTCCACCAGTGTAAAATCAGTTCCACACCTACACAAACTGTGGCCACAATGACCATTCAGGAGTCTTACTCTGATACAATGCAGCCATCTTTTCCATCCAGGGTAACCACTGCGGCACGCAGTGACCCTCCGATTTCAATATCCTTTTCTGGAGAAACAAGAATGAGCCAATCAGATACCGTCTCAACTGGAAATCCTCCCCGAGAGCTGGAAAAAGGCATTACACCTCAGCTGCAAAACACAAGTGACCGGTATTCCTCTAGTGTGTCTTCCACCTTACCCTTAAGCAGCCCTGCTGGTCGGGTCCCTGTAGTTTATACAAAGCCTGTCGTTCATATGGACTTCCCTTCTTTCAGTGGCTCCAGCGAAGTGGCGGATGTCCTTAACTTTGTGGAGCAATGTGAAACTTATCTTGCTGTTCGACCTCTGACGGATGCCGAGCTTGTTGGCGCATTTTCCAGTGTTCTTAAAGGGCCAGCGCATAGCTGGTGGAGTGTGGCTAAAAACAAGATCCACAACTGGGCAGAGTTTAAAGAAGCCTTTCATGCAGCATTTCTTCCTCCTGATTACCTTACAGAGGTAGAAGAGAAGCTCAGGGATATGGTCCAGCTTCCTGATCAGTGTGTGAGGGATTTTGCATATGATTACCGTGCTTTGTGTTTGCGCTGGAANGCTGGAACGTGTCATCAGTTCACCACCTACACCTCAGCAGTCTCCGTACAAGCTGTTAGAACGACAAAAGCAAATGAACGAACAAGTAAAAAAGAAAGTGGGGGCGTGTCAAGCCAGACAAGCCAGGTATTATAATACCCGGAGGAGAGGTGCACAGTTCCTGCCGGGTGACCAGGTCTGGGTGCGTGCCCACCCGCTTTCAAAAGCATCAGATAATTTCTCAGCGAAGCTTGCACCTAAGTGGGCAGGACCTGCAACAGTAATGAAGAAGTTAGGCCCCGTTAATTACCTGGTACAATGGAAAGATAAGAGCATGAAATCAGACACTATTAATGTGGTTAACTTAAAGCCCTACTTCGGGGTTCAGCCTCCGATACCTCCGGCTGGGGGGGGGGATCTGTGACAGTGGCACATTAAAGTGAATGAGTGAGAAAAAGAAATAATGAAAATATGTAAAAACACAGGTGCTCAAAACAAAAGAAAGAAATGTGATGAACTGTGTGTTTAAAGAATCAAAATAGTTATTTTCCAATGTAAAAAAGGGTTTGAAAGAGGGGTATGCTCAACTTAAAGTTAGGAATTGTAATAAATGTGTCCCACTAAAAAGCCACGAAAAGTTATAAATAAAGGATGTGGCGTGGAGGAAGAGGAGGAAAAAAGTGAGCAGGCGGCGGGAAATAGAAAAGAGAGCGTCAGACAAAGGGCTGCAGCTAAGGAAAAATCATAGTGTTTAAGTAAATATATNACTGTGCTGTGTTGAAGGTAAATATTTTTACAGCACCACTCATCACAAAGACTTCTGGGACCTGCCCCCCCCCCCTTCTCACCAACCTCTTCTCACCACTGGATCAAATATTCATACACCCTCCCACCATCTCTTTCTCTCTCTCTCACTCTCGTCATCTCTCCATTTCCTGGTGTGTTTAACCCCCTACATCGTGTCATTTCAGGTTCTGTCACTCCCACTCGAGCTTTTTCGCCCCCTCACTTTTCTCATCTCCATACCTCAGGCTCCCATATCTCCTCTAATCATATACTGTTCCCTTTATACCAGAGAGAGGGAGTGTGTGTCATGTACAGGTCACACTTCACATGCAGTTAACACATCAGGTGGGATGGAGCTGGTTCTCTTGTGTGTGTTTTAGCACTTATCACAAAGGAAGCTGTGGAAAAATTACTTTGTTTTAAATAACTTACTTTTTTTTTTACTTTATACACTGCCTGGCCTAATGAAAAAATCGCCACCTGGATTTAACTAAGCAAATAGATAAAAGCCTCCTATTGGATAATTACTGCATGGGTGATTATCTTTCAGCTGGTAACAAGTTATTTAACCTCAGCTGATGCAATGAGTAACTTCTCATTTCTTTAACAACCATGGTGAAAGACACATCCTGTGGTCGTGGAAAAGACGTTAGACTGTTTAAGGAGGGTCAAATCATAGGCATAACATCTAAAGAGATTGATGCAGAAACTACTAAATTAGATCAAGAACTGACCAACTCATTATTAAAAACTGGAAGGATGGGGAACTATCGTCTTGGGTGCATCAGGGTAAGAAGAGAGGCAGGTGAAGTGATGTACCCATCATGCCTAGTGCCTACTGTACAAGCCTGTGGGGGCAGTGCTATGATCTGGGATTGCCAAAAAAGTCGCTATCAAGAAGGTCACACCCTAATATTTAGTTAGACCGCCTTTAGTTTTGATTACAGCACACGTTCCTTTGGCATCGTTTCGATAAGCTTCTGCAATGTCACAAGGTTTATTTCCATCCGGTGCATTACTGTCTCACCAAGATCTTGTATTGATGATGGGAGTCTGACCACTGCACAAAACTTTCTCCAGAACATCCCAAAGATTCTCAATGGGCTTAAGGTCTGGACTCTGTGGTGGCCAATCCATGAGTGAAAATGATGTCTCATGCTCCCTGAACCACTCTTTCACAATTTGAGCCCTATGAATCCTGATATTGTCATCTTGGAATATGCCTGTGCCGTTAGAGAAGAAAAATCCGCTGATGTTTTGTAGTCAGCTGACCTCATTCTTTGGGAACATAATGTTGCTGAACCTGAGCAACTGCAGCAACAAAAGATCATAGCACTGCCCCCACAGGCTTGTACAGTCGGCACTAGGCACGATGGGTACATCACTTCACCTGCCTCCCTTCTTACCCAAATGCACCCAGGACGATAGTTCTCCACCATCCTTCCAGTTTTTAATAATTTGTTGGTCAGTTCTTAACCCAATTTTAGTAGTTCCTCCATCAGTCTTCTTAGATGTTTTTTGCTGTTTGATTCATGCCAATAATTTGACTCTTCTTAAACAGACTAACATCTTTCCCTCAACCACAGGATGTGTCTTTCACCATGGTTGTTTTAGAAATGAGAAGTTACTCATTGCATCAGCCGGGGTTAAATAACTGGTTACCATCTAAAAGATAATTACTCATTCAGTTGTTGTACCCATTTGCTCAGTTTAATCCACGTGGTAACTTTTTTTTGGGCCAGGCAGTGTATGTTAAAATCTTCTTTTACCGTCTGGAGACCCTCCAAAAACAGACCACAACTTTTGTCAGACAATACTTGTAATTTTACTTGAGCAAAACTTGCATAATTTATCATTCAAGGCTGCACTCCAGGCCATTAATATTTTCTTATTAATAATTAAATGACAATAACATTGTTAATACAGCTAAGCAGAAAAACAGTTTGCACCTGACTGGTTCCTTTCAGCTAGATGTTGCGTTGTAGGATCTCATGGCTCCTTTTTTCTGTTTTACAACCTGCAGCTCTTCTTTGATTAATGTCTCACAGCTGCTACAAATATGAAGATGGTGGTAGGGTAAGAGTCCCATCAAACTGACTATTTTACACCTGCTCATATCAAAACAGTGAATAAACAAAGTAAGCAACAAGCTGGTGTGGAGAGAGGAGCGTTTTGGAGATAAACTCCAAACTCGAGAAGGTTCATGTCTCCATCACCTTTTTTGCACAAAGTGGGATGAGATGTGGTTACAAAAGTGGTGTTAAACACGCACTTCTGCAGAAAAATAAAGGTTTATATGCAGTTTTCACAGGAAAAATAAAAAAAGTAAGCGGTGGAGTGAGGGCGACCCGAGGGGCATCTGAAGGAAAGGATAAAAGTCTGCTGGGTGAGGACAGACAAGCACGTGGCAAACCTGTCTCTCCCTCTATGAATATTTGATGCAAGGGACTAAAACCAGCACCGTGAACTCTAAAAAAGTGTGACAGCTGAAAATGCTTCGAGAGAGCGGCTTACAGCAGCCATCTCCCAGCAAAACGCGGGGAGAGCTGCTGCTCGGAGAGACGCGGGGGCAGAGAGGGAGGACAAGCGAGAGAGTCGGCACGTGAGCGTGTAGAAACATGGCAGGGTCGAGACACTGCAAACTGTAGTGGTAGAGACACACACTCAAACACACACACACACACATCTGTGTTTGAGAGGATTTGGGAGAACGGAAGGAGCGAGATCAAAGGGAGATAAAAGTGAAGGCCTGTGTGAATCCTTCTCTAAATCATACAGTTAGAAAATTTCTGTAGATTTGACAGAATGATTGGAAAAAATAAGTTATCAGCTCCTGAAATCTTTCCTCCATACTAATCATTTGGATCACCGCTCTTGCCTCCCTCTTTAAAAGGTGAGGAAGGCCTCGCTCTCCTTTCTTCAAGGATTTTTGTCTATCCTTGTGAGGACATTAGGTCATTAGGAAACATACTGGAACACACACACACTCACAGGTTTGCACACACTGACACACCGTGGGCAGGGAGGACCATTGAAATATTTATAAAGGCTCTCTCCTTGCCTTAATGAAAAATCATCCTCCAATAAATGTTTCATCCCTGCCGATGCATCATCTACCCATTTTTAACAGATGAGGCGATTCTCCATAGAAACACAAACAGAAGAAAACGTCTCTCACCACTATTTGTTGCTTTCAGCACTTAACTGAGAGACGAGCTGGAGGAGGCTGAAGGAGGACGGCTTCACTCTGACAGATTTTTCCCACACTATTTAACAAAAAGCAGTGAGCTATTAATGATCCAGACTCTATGAAAATGATTTTTTTTACATAATCTCCTGGCTGCCTTTTAGAAATCTATTCATCATTGACTCATTAAACCTCTTGAGATCCAACTCTCAGGTTCATCATGACTCTGAGATTTCTGATGTTCCTGCACTGCACCGACTTCATTGATCCAAAAATGAAAAAAATGCTACATACTAAGGCTAAACAATTTGCAAAAATAATCATATTGTGCTTATTATTTCCCATATTGCAATTGCTATTTTTGTGTGGTTATTTCAAGGTTCTCACCTTATATGTTTTTCAACAAACACATTGTAGGAAACGAACAGCAACATTGAAAATGGCATAACAACAATCCACGACTAAGACTTGTGACTGCTTTTAGTCCAATTTAGTCACTTTTCAGTTTTTTTTTTTGCTTCCTCTTGACTATTTTCCAGGTCGAATCCCCAATTTTCCTGCCAACTTTTGTTGTTTTTTTTCCCATCTTTGAACCTTTTACTCTTTTTGCCACTTTTGGACCATTTTGGCAGCAAATTGAGTTTTTTCCAAATTTTCCCCCAACTTTCTTGCGATTTGTTGTTGATTTTAATCATTTTTACCTCTTTTTACAGTTTTTTGCACTTTTTTCCCACAATGTTTGCTTCTTTCTTCCAAGTTTTCTTCAATTTTTATCGCCATTATTCCTGGCACTTTGGCCATTTTAATCACTTTTCACTCTCTTTTGCCATTTTTGGCCCATTTTTTGCAACTCTCTGTGTATTTTTCAGGTTTTATCCCAATTTTCTTACCAATTTTTGTTTCTTTTTTGCAATTTCTGCCACCTTAAACTTTTTCTTTTCTTTTCTTGCCACCCTTTGCTGTTTTTACTTCTTTTTACCGCTTAGATTGTTTCCCTTATGAAGGTAGAGCAGGGTTGAATTACACTGGTGTAAGGCAGAAAACAAATGCGTAAAAAATGTAGCTGATATTCTGACACTTTTCAGGTTATAAAAATATTGCACTGTCTGTGAGAAGAATATTGCAACAGGACAGATTGTGGTTTGATTTAATTTGTGGTTAATTGCCCAGCCCTGCTACATACTGTTTTTTTTCCGACCTCAGTTTTCTTATTGAGGTTGTTGTTTCAGTTGTCAGTAAATCTGTTTTTGACAAGCATTCATATGAACGTGACATCATGGTATTTACACAGGGACGGTCACCTTTTCTGATATTTTCTCCTCCCTCTGCGTTGGTGACCCCACCATCCCACCTCACCTGAACCAAGCATTTTTTGCTGAGTTGTGAGAGCTCGTCTGACAGAAAATTCCCACTGTGTGGAAATATCAGGGCTTGGATGTTTGGAAATGATTGAGAAATGAATGTCAAGAGCTTATGTGTGAGTCGGGCTCTACACAAAGGATAATATCATCGTGCTAACACGTGCATGTTCAATACTCTCATGATGAAGAGCTGAGCAGATCACTTTCACAGTGTTCACCAACTCAAATAGTACTCATTTGGACTGAGCACTAGTGATTACTACTCTGATTAGCGGCTGATTTAGTATGAATATAAATAATTGTAAGTACCTCAAATTAACTCTTAAAACTTCCCTCATCCCAATCTGGGAGTTCCATTTATAAGAATATGGATACATTAATTTTCAGTGTAGAATATTCATATTTAATATATGTGTGTTTAATCAACACATTTGGGGATTTAGATTTTTAAATGTAGCCAAATATAAACAAACCCAATAAACCATATTCCTTCATTAAAGAGACTGTGAGAAGTTTCTAAGTGACGTTAAAAAGTCCCATATCTAAATATATGCCTGATCATAAACTACAACTTGAAATGAGGGTATCAGTGCTGTAATAGGTTATTTCTGAATGCCATTTCTCAGCTTCTTAAACTGGATGGACAAGACTGGATTGATTTGGTCTCTATGACAACACTATGCCAGCTGACAAAGTGTAGTTGAGAAGAGAGATCTGTGTTTTTCTCTGCCGAAAACTATTTCTGTGATCTATTCAGTAGTAAAAGTTGTCTTCAAGCTGGACTGCCTGACAGAAAAGGGACGGAGGAGCTGAAGAAAGTTGAACTGGAGAGTGATAGAGCACAGGCTAAAAGCTAAAACATGAAGCTAGAGACTTATACGGGAGGTTGCAAAAATTTTAGTTTTTTTATTTTGCAAGATGCTTCTGTCCAAAGTGACATACAACTCAAGCAAGAATTAAGACTTGAAAAAAAAAAACCTAAGTAAGTGCAACAAAGGGCTTCAAGTTAATTGGCCACAGGTATTGCAATCCAGGGCTGGATTTTTTTTGTAAATAATGCAGCCAAATTAACCACTTCTAATAATTCAATGGCAATGCACTACTTTAGGGCTAAAACACCAGGTAAGGGCTAAAACAGGTTGAGCTGTTTGTGATAATGTTCATTCAACTCGCAGCAGTTATTCTGCAGTGATCTGTTCAAACCTGAGAGTCTATCTATAAAATGTAGAGCCAGGTTACGTTTGCTCTGCTTGGTGAGGTTGGAGTTGGTAGATGAGCACTGGTAGGACATAGCAAGGACTCACTGATGTTACGCGTTACTGACATGTCTCAGAGCACCAGGCTGTGAGTAATGCTAACTCTAGGCCGCCACTAAACTATGATGCAAACTTACAAAGTTTGCTTGTTGTCATGTTTCAAACGACAGCACTATTTATCTGTTGATAAATACATTACCTTGTTGTGCTGTATCCAGTACAAGGTTATCTTGAACAAAGAAAAGTAGTGTTAAAGAGATGATCTGCTTTATATTCTCTTTTTTTAAACAGTAAGTTTAAACAATACATGTTAAGAGTCATGTCTTTGTGACAGTTTGCGAGACAGCTCAGGCCAAAGGAGTCACGGCAATCCACCTCAGATATTAACAGATATTTAAAGTAAAACTAGAAATCAGAGGTAGAGGATGTCTAGCGATGGCTTGATAATAAAGTCTTTAATGTTGATCCAACCTCTGCCATTAACATGTTATCCTGAAGGGATGGTGGGCTCCATAGAGGAAAATTTGAGCAGACATTCGTTGAAAGTGTTAAAAAAAGGCCTGAAGGTGTAAGTCAGATGTTAATAAGGCAGTGTCAGTCTGTAAGTAGCTTTAGAGCAGACCTGAACTCTGCACAAAGGAAGAAGTAAACTCTTCTTGTGTCTCAATCAACTGTCACACTGATTTCTTCTCCCCCTGATTAAATCATCTCTGAGCCAGCGTCCAGTTTACCGTCCGTCCTTGCTGACGAGGCTTTAACGCACAACGCCTGTCAGACGATTTCCCTCCTACGTGAGTCAGCAGGAACACAACAGCATCAGGGAAAGGCAAACTTTCACTTCTCCAAGGTCTCCTGAAAATAAAAACTTAGTTCATTTTCATCTGTTTCCCACTCTGTGTGTTTTCTTCTCTCCGATTACCACGCTGAGGTTCCACCTTGAAGTGCTCCAGACTCTCCTGCTTTTGTGTATAAATGTTTTATTGACCCTCTGGCTTTGTTCAGTGACTCAACAACTAAAAGCTTCAGCTGATGAGTAAGAATCCATAGGAACAGTTGGTGTGCGTGAAAAGTGTGTGTTTTTATGTCAGTGTGAGCTCCGACCCACTAACCCACTTTACAGCAGCAGCCTATAGTTTCTACCATGTAGTGCTGTCTTTGCTCCTCAGCTCACACCACCTGCTTGAATATAATCTTACACTCGTCATACACTAAATATATATTCTGCATGCCTCATGTCATTACAGTGTGAGAGCAATGAGGTTCCACACAAGTGGTTGTAACCATCCAACCATCAATAACTGAGGGAAGAACATGTGAACAGCTGTTTGGTACATTTCCTTCCAAAAACACATTTAATCGGGAAGATTAATATATTTTATAGTCTCTACACATCAAATATACTTTGGGAGTGATTTACTTGATTGTACCATGGAAATGATATACACATGCTTTTGAATGGCACATACATGTGTGTAAAATGTAGCTAACTATGAAAAGAAATACACTTTGTTAAAATGCCAAAAGTTTAGAACATGCAAGTATGAAAATAAAGAGTTATAGATATGTAAAAGTACTGTAATCACTTGGCTGTGTGAACTGCTTGATTCTGATTGGTCAAAACTCCAAGTAAGGATGATGAATTTTAACAAATTGCTAGAGTAAATATATTCCCCACAAATCAAAGCTGAACAAAATCAATCTGCAGAAAGTAATCCAGTACATTTGTCTTTGGTTTTGCTGACACCGTGGCAAAAAAAAATAAAAAAAATAAAAATAAAAATCTACGTTACAATAGAGTATTAGGGCCACATTAAGAATTCTATATTTTTTTGCTTCATATTTTACTATGAGATTAAAGTCGAAATTAATTATTTTGCTACGAGAATTAAGTCAAAATTATTTATTTTACAAGGAGATTAAAGTTGAAGTAAAGTCGTATCGGAAGTAAGTAAGGAAACGATCAAATTAGAATCAAATCAGAAGAAGAAAAAGACGAATAAAACAAGGATGAGAGTGCCGCAGTCAGCAGGTAAGATTAGACGTTTGCTCTGTGGTCCTTAATTCCTCCTCCTCCTCCTCGTAGAACGTACTCGATTATATTTCAACTCTCGTAGTAAATAACATCATTATTTTCAACTTTAATCTCTTAGTAAAATGATTATTTCGACTTTAATCCCATAGTAAAATATGAAGTTAAAAAAAAAAATTCTTAATGTGGCCCTCATACTTTGTCGTAACATGTACATGTACTTTTCAGTTCAATTTTTCTGATTTTGGAGGGCATTTAAAAAAAAAAAAACCCTAGCAGTGTTTCCTGCAATGTTTTCACCTCTATTCCTGAGTAACAAAAAAAGTAACTTTAACCAGGTGATTTGGTTATAAGTATGCATCAGATCAGAAGAAGGAAGGGCTGAATTTATTTTACTGTGAATAATATTGTTCAGTTCAATGTAAATTTGACCCCTAAAGTTTGCTAACCATAATTTCACGGAGGCATGACCAATCATAGAATCTGTGGCACTACTGTTTTTTTTATGCTGCATGAATAAATTATCTGTTATAAACTGATATTAAAATCTTGAAATACTATTTCCACTCCCACAAAGACTATTATATTGATATTTTTTGCAAATAAGATGCAGTTGCACATGCTGGAATTGAGTCTGCTATTAAAAACCCAAGAAATCAACTCTTAAAAGGTCACGTCTGGTGCAGCTGAGTGTGACTGCTCTGTCATTTAGGACGTATTTCCACCCTCCTGCTTCTCTCACGCTTACAGCAAACACGTAAAAGAACTATAACTCCTCTGGGCTGTTTTTCCAAACTCTTGCCAGATTGTAAATGACTGCAACTTGTTTGATTGGCAGCGCTTAACAGGCCGGCACAGAAAAGGCAGCTTACGCGCACAGCCCATGGTGCTAAAATGCATCCGTCCTTATTAAGATTCAGAAAGGATTGGCTGATTCTGTCTTTACACTGCTCTCTGTCTCTTCATTGTTATTGAGCGAAAACCCATTAAAGCTGGGCTAAGACTTGGCAAGCTTGCAGGATGCCGCCAATACAACTCGACTGACATTGTCTGTACCCTTGATACCTCAGCCGTTCACTGGTCTCACGCTGAATGATAGAAATATTGGAATTCAACTGATTTCCCCTGGCAAAGCAGAGACACTCTCCTCAGCTGCAGTTAAACACAATACAGGAGGTGAACCGGCTAAATTGAAATGATAAAACAGTTTCTGCAGGCGCTTTTGGAGACAATAGTGCCAATCAGGAAGGGTCCTAAAGGCGTGAATAGTAAAAGAGCAATGTCAATGAATCCTTCTACAACATCCCTGTATGCTGCAGACTATGAGTAACATCACTGCACAATGGTTGAAAAACTTTTCTTTTCACCCTGCAGACATGCTCCTCCTAATAATCTGTCACTGAAGGAACGAAGGAATGAACAGAAAAATAAATGCACCCATGGCTTTTTGGAATGACCCAAAGGACTCTCTGTCAGCTGTTTTCCATACTGCGTCGCTTTTCTTGTGCAGCTGCTTCATTTTTAATTGTTAATTCAGTTACCTGCTCCCTGGCTGATCTCTGCAGCTTAAATTCACATGTTCTAGCTCATTTAAGCCGTCGCTGGGCCTGCCACCAAGCCAAATACTAATCAATGGTGGAAACATTCCACTATCAGCCGGGCTAATGGTTTGCTTATACGACCCTGATTTGAATTAAGGCCGTCGACACATGGTATAGAAATAAACACAGAGGTGTATGTTGCACCAGATCCTGTGGAAAAATGTCTGAATGAATCACAAAGCTCTCAGATACAATGATTTATTTACAGAGGTGCTGAGGTGCACCACAGTCAGACCAGTGAAGACATGTAGTATAGGTCTGGTTTCTGCAGCTTCCAACTATCCATCAAACCAGATCTTTGCTGTCTCTCAGTGATGGACAGACAATCCCATTCATTATTTACCCAACACATAACAGCCCTGTCTAGAGTCATTTTCAATTCCCCCTATTGCAAATCAGGAGACAAATTGACACCACACCATACAGTTTGTCTTTTACAAAATACCACAATATCTTTAAATACTGTTTATGCATTAAAATTAATTGACTTGGACCACTGTCTGCATAATGCCCAAAGCACTGAATGGTTAAGGCCTTGGATACATGAGTAAATTTCATTTATCTACAAACAAACCAGTAATGATGTTCGAAAGCACTGATTTCCTTACCCATACGATACTGACTTAAATTCAGGCTGGTATCAGCGACACTGATCTGATACTGATACCAATTAGACTGGTTGTAAATAATAATAGATATATAGACAAAAAAGGTTTTATTTTCAAAATTTTTCGTCATTTTTCAAAGTTAACCATGGCTTTATTTTTGCAATTTTTCTTAATAATCTAACAATAATAATAATAATAATAATAATAATAATAATAATAATAATAATAATAATAATAATAATAATAAAAATACATTTATTTTATATAGCGCTTTTCAAAATACTCAAAGACACTTTACAGATTAAAAGAAATTAAAATCCAGAAACACCTTCTCTAAGTTATTCACTTAAAATCAATTCTGTTGAAACCCCACCTGGATAAATCTAGGAGCTGAAATAGCTGCATTCATGACTCTGTTTACACTCTATCATTATGTTTTCGACAGAGTGACTTTGTGCTACTGTGATTATGCATTATAAACTTACCCAGGCAGAAGGAAAAGTAGTTCCCACCAACTGTGTGATTCAAATGAGAGCTTAATAGCTTTGTTTCTTTAAAATGTGTTTGTATTGATTTTTAACATTATTTCAAATGAAAAAAGTATTATAAGTATTGATATTTTGATTTGAGAATCAACACTAGAGCATAAAGCTCTGGAATCGATAGTATCGATGTTTCAGTATCAATCTTCACATCACTACCACCTACACTGCTCAAATCATCTGAGAAATGTCTACTTTTTGTCAGAACCAAACATGGATCAGTTTAGGGACATTTTTAGATTTTAGATTTGATTACTTGTGTATCTGAATCAAACTCTCAGAAAATGTCAGTTCTGCTGAAACTCTTAACTGAACTCTCACCTCTCACAGCTGCTTTTGGAAAATGATTTCTAAAACTCATTTCGATAGTTACTTTAATCAGAATAAAATCCTGACTGAAGGTCACACTTGTGTGTAAAACAGATACTGCACAGACGCAGTCTCCACTATGTCATCCATCCGCCCCTGATGCAGAGAAATGAAGCAGATTGTTGGTGGGGGCCGTATTGGATATGACACAGGTTTTGAGCCTCCTTTCTAACAGCTGTAGGGCGCTGGTCAGTCACGTGAGTTGAGCTGAGTCTCTGATTGGACAATTCATGATCTTACAGTCTCCTAAACCACTGAATTAGAGAAAAAAAATCACCCCCATACAGTGTGTGGCAGTGGTGAAATCAGGGATTCAGACCCAAGCTTTTTTTTTTCAACCAGGCTGTAAATCTGTTTTGTAGTGCTGTAAAAGTCTGTTTTCCCTTTTTTATGGCTTAGTGTATATGTGGCTTTCAGACTTTCTGCAGCCAGCTCCAAGTGGATTCTTGATGAACAGTAACTTTTAGCACTTCAGCAAAGGCTTCATTTTTCAACATCCTTACTGGATGTTGCCCCTTTTGTGTAAAACAGTCTGTTTTGGGCTTCCATTGCATTTAGCAAGGCACTGTTTTATGCAGGTGTGTAGCTTTTTATCATATGCACCTTTGTTATCACCACCCAGCTTGGTAGTTAAACTCAGCTTACAGTAGCATTGAAGGCAGTGAGGTGCAGATGAATCTGCTGTCTGATATTAACATGTGACCCTCCTCCACTGGTCACTTGTTGTTTTAAATCTGAGTCCTTTCTTTTTAACCAAACCAGGACTCCACATGGTTTAATGACTTAATAGTTTGCCACTAATTTCTGTAAATGAGTGACAATGATCTAATGAGAAAGAAAAGCTTGTTTTAGACTTGTCTGCCTTGGGACATATCCAGCATGCTTTGCACAGCAGGTGGCCGCTTGTTTTGTTAAATCATTACTCATACTATTGGTTTTTCTTTGTTTTTGCTTGTTTTTTTTTCTCTTTTTGTTTGTAATTTTAATCCGTTAGACTGAATTTAAATTTCCTTTTCATGTGTTTCTTCTGTCCCTTGTCACAGTGTTTTAATGTTGTTTGTGAAGCCCTTTCCTTTCTCTCTTTGCTGAAATTAGAATTAATTTTCCTTGATGTGCCTTACAATTGAAAAAAGCTGCACTGACAACATGAACAACATAATAACCTTTGTGCATTTGTACATTGGCTTTTGGGATTTTTCTTTTCTATATGTCCTTGTTTCATGTTACTTTTGTTTAAAATATTTCTGTACACTTTAGATTAGGGAACACATATTCACTATTAACTAGGTGCTTATTAACATGCATATAAGTAGCTTGCTAGCCCCTAATTAGTGTTTATTAAGCACGCATTGACCCCTTATTCTACCTGTATTGCACCATGAATTTAGACTTTTCCATATATTATCTCCTACTTATTACTTATTGATTACAAATTAATGAATATATGTTCCCTAATCTTAAGTGTTACCAATATTTCTTATTGAGTACACTTTTTCTCTCTGCTCTTTTTTTCTTTGCCTTACAAACATCCTTGTAACAGATGTTCCATACATACAGCCTTTTTTTTAGGGTTTAATTAATTGTACCTCTTTCACCAACAGGATACCTTAGATGCATAGTTTCCAAAGTTTGATAAACACTGATTACAATAAAACAAATCTGGTCAAGATATCATATCAACTGGCTTTTTAAATTGTAGAGAGACTATTGACACCCTATTTAACTGTCATTTAAAATGTGAATTAAACATTTTTTTAAAGCATACCTTGAGCTGCAAATATTTGTTTTTGGAAAATATGGAATCATTATTTAATTGAAAAGTAAAAATATACAATCAATTAATATTAACTAATACATTCATAATAAATACCACTTAATATACACATAGGATATAACAAAGAAAAGATGAGTAAGCTACACAAAGAAAGATTTGTAATGTTTAATTGAGTTTTCTTATTTGATATAGTGGTAATCAAAGTGAAAGTTACAACCCAAAGGTAATTATTGCCAATGTAATTTACTTGTGTGTTTTTAATAAAAAAAATAAGTGGTTTTAGTAAGTAAATATTACCTAGAAGTAGCCAGAGTAAAGATTACAAGCACTTTCTGTGTGGGAAAACTTTCCTGGCTTTTTTTGAGTAAATGTCACCGCATTTTTTTTTTCAGTGTAGACCATAAGTGCATTGCCACATCATTGTGAAGTGGCCACGTGGGTAAACAACTATCTACAGACTCTACTTGACTCAAGAAAATCACCTAAAACACGAATAGCATAGAGTTTATTTAAAGATGTGAAAGCACTTAATCATCACATAAAGAGGTTTTACAGCAAAAGCTCCTGATTGAGAGAAGTTCTAACTCCAAAAGCTGCCACCTTCTGATGTCGGGACCAGGGTTGTTGAGGATCTAAGACCAGGTGCACCTTGTTGAATAATCAGTGTTACCTGAGGAGCGAAAAGAGACAAGAGACAAACAGCTGAGAGAACGTACAGACATAACAAATCAAATATATACAGGTGATGAGCCCATTTCAACCCAAATAAACAACTATATATTTGTCAAGGACTTTTATTCTGAGGTTTACAATCCCCTGAGTTATTGTATGATCTCTGCACAACTTCTACTTTTCTTTGTTCTGTTTGGAGGAGGAGTATTTCTTTTTAACAACACCCTGCCATTCTTTGTAGCTTTAAAGTCTTTATTTCACCTTCAGCGCGACACAAACATGTTAGGAAAACCCTGTCTTAACCTTGTTGTGTTGCCTCTCCTCAGGGGGTATTCACAGCTGACTAAAATGGCCTCCAGGGGGTGACAGGCTACAGGTGACCGCAGCGTAGGAGAAACTCAGAAAGGGCTGAACAGCTGCTGCTGGGTTGGAGTGAGATGAACTTAAGAAAGAGGAGGAGAATATGAGTCAGACTTGACCTCATTTCTTGTGGTTGGAGGCGGAAAAGGAAAAAGTACAAAGCTAATGGGGAAAGAAGGAAATGACAGTAATAGTGATTGTGTTAATGGGTTTTTATGTATTGATTCCAGTGGCCATAGCTTTTAAGGTTTTTTATTTTAAATGTTTGGCCCTGCATTGATCCTTAAGTCCAAAATGCACTTCTGGACTGTTTCCTATTCAATTTAAATACTTTTCATTGAGGTGTCCCATCTACTCTGCTGCAATAAACCACTCTGCATTAAAGCTATTATGCAATAACATTAATATACAGAGTACACCGCAGGCCGTTTCATCCGTATTGTAAGCCTTGACTGTCCAATTATATAGCTTATACATTTTATTCACAGTTGAAGGATACAATCAAATATAAAAGCAGAAGCAAATTGTATTACAAATGCTTCCAGTTACAACATCTGAACCTTTGGTTAAATATGGAAGACTATTAGATTTCCTCTTGAGTCATTGTCCATATTTTCATAAACCAAGTACATTTCTCTTCATTACTCGCTGTAAAAGGAACTCTGCTAAAAAATGTCCATTACTGGAAAAAGACATCACTTTGTACTTATACTAATGCATCCTCCATCTTTCATTGAAACACAGTAACTGGGCTTTCTTCTTCTTCGCTTTTGTCTTTGTCAGCTCTGATTCTTTTCCATTTCAGTGACGGAGGCGTGCTCCGCTAATGCTAACACCAGGTCTTCACTTCTCTGAGGTCTGTGGTAAAATGTCCAGGTGTCACAAAGAGTTGATTTCATTATGAGAGACAAAATCCTTCATGCAAGTAAAACTACTGAGTTACTTATGGTGTGCTAGCAGAACAAGGAGATATAGTTAAATAGTTAGATAGTTAATAGTAGTAACATTCTGGATTTCAGTCGGTTAGCTTTGACAGCTAGTGATATATAGTTTAAATCCCCATAAATAATCACCAGCCAAACAGAAAGTGTTGGTGCTTTTCAACCACAGAAACTCTCCCCCTGGAACTACACACATTCCAGGTGTCTGAACTAGGGTCTGCATTTACAAGCTGAAGGTTTCTGATTGGTGGAGCACACACAGCTGTGACTGACTTGGTTTAATGTCTCCTAAACAATTGGCATCGAAACACCAGTTTTCTTTTGGCCTGATGGTGTGAAAGTGTTTCTTTCATCTCCCGGTGTTCCAGTTTAAAGAGTGACCTTGTAAACTGAAGACCTTCATCAGAACGCGTCAGTGTATACCCACTTTACAACACCTGCTAAAACAAGGAAGACTTCCTCTGGAACGGATCGATATGTTTCCCATTTGTCTATTTGTGTCAAAATAGTTTATAATAGTTTATGATAGTTAATAGTTTAGGTGTAACAATTGTCAATTATCTGGAATGGAAATCTCATCTAAACTATATCTCAACCAAAATGTCAAGAGCCATCGCAATCCTGTATAAAGCTGAAGGTTAACAAGAAATCTCTGTACACACTCTATTATTCACTCCTCGCCCCATATATGACGTACTGCACAGAAGTCCGGGGACACACTTATAAAACAAATATTCACTCTGTTTTTCTGCTCCAAACAAAAGAATAATGAATCATAAGTCATACATCATATCCTGAACTGACGAGTCCTCAGTTTATACAACTGAATATACATAAATTTACAGACTTTGTCAAATACAATATAATGCAAAAAATGCTTGAGGCCAAAAATCAACAATTACAAAAAAGTATTCAGTAAACTGAAAAGTATTCAGTTGACTGAAATGAGAGATAGTCAATATAATCTTAGTGGAACATTCATTTTTCGAAAACCAAATATTAGAGCAGACGTAAAATCTCCTCTACAAGATAAACAATTCTTGCTATTTGGTTTTGTAAACAGCATTTATGGCACAAAACTTATTTTTCATTTTACCCTATTCGGCCATACTCAGTGCACTTTTACCGCAGTTGCTTTTTGAATTTTTTGTTGTTGTCGTTTTTAGCTTTTATCACATAGTAGGATATCTAAAGAGGGACAGAATGTGTAGATGAAGCTGTTTACCAAGGGGCCTTTTTTTGTACAAACTCCAGATGATCAGCTCACTTCTTCTTCAGCCTCTAAACCTTTGTCATATATATGGCTCCTACAGTTCTATCACCTCCTACAGGCCTGACATGCATACTACAGCATTTTGAATCCCTCAGCATTTCTGTTTAAACACAGATTTTTTTTTTCCGTTTTTTTTGCATTTCGGGGTAAGCGTTGATGTATTATCGGGGCCCAAATCCTGCTCAGAAACTCATCCCACCAGATAAATTTCCACCCCCCAATGTTGCATGCATGTCACAAGTAGTGTGACTTGCAAAAACATCAATTGATGCATGAAATGCACTTTAACATATGTAAATATCCTGGTGGTAATCAGCTAAGCACATTAGCACAACAATGATTAATGCAATTCTGTCCACAGAGCATACAAACCATTATCCAATAAGAAGAGGAGTTAAAGGTCGTCAGTTAGTCGTGTTTCCCTGTGAGGAGAAGGTAGGTCCAAATGATGACTCTGTTTTTGCCCCCTCTTCTTCTCACCTCTTCTACTCCCCTCTGTCCACCAACTGCCTGCAGGTCATTACTATCTAAGAAGAAAGAGGTAATTGGTGTGATTGGTGCCTCACGCTTTCCTGAAATGCCTTTTAAAACAACCAAAACCAAAGAAGAAGAGACAGAGAAAGACATCTGAGTGTTTTTATGTTTGCTTGTGAAGCAAATGCCTCTTTGAAAATCCCCCCTGTTGAAAGCATGCAGCTGAGGCGAATAACCTCAGTTGATGAACCCTGTTGTTGGAGCTGCTCCTGCTTTTCAAATACAGAAACAAACCTTATGAATAGAAACGCCAATCATGCAAATCTGACAATACCCCATCATTTTTATTGTGCATTTCTTCATTCATGCAGCAGCTTGCTGGCAGACAAATGAGAACGAATAATCACAGGTGGTTGGAACAGACATTGGCATTACCAGAAGGCTCTTACAGCCTGAAAGCACTGTTGTGTGCCACTGCCTCACGGCATCAGACAGAACCCATGCATCATAACAATACAGCGTTGGCACGCTCGGGACATATTGACACAGCAGTATATTCAGGTTGGCAAGGTGGCAATCATGCCCGCACACTGGCAGACCTGGCAGAAACATGATCTGGAAGAGCTGCAGACCGGAGCCCTGGGCATAGCTGTTGGCATGCGTTGGCATTTATAGTGCTGCTGTAATGAGTGTGTGATTGATTGGAACCACAATGGGAGCTCATGTACTCAGAGCGGTATACAGCACACACAGGCGGCTGGCACCCCTGGATTAGAGGACCCCTGGGCTCCCACCCAGATTAAAGGGTTACATTTAACAGCATGAATAAAAGATTGAAATTCTTTCTCTTTGGAGCGTACCCCGAGGAGAAGTGATTGGACTGTGTTTACATTCTGGATGAAGCTTTCACTATTTCCTGTTTCCTCTTGAAATGCACACTTTGGCTTGCAGCAAACGTNGAGGCTGTGGGTGCTTTTATGATTTTAATCTTTCTAATTGGCTCTATAGTTCATGAGCTAATGTAATGAATGAGGATGGATGGTGCGCCTTAATCAGCTACAGGAATCATGGGTAAACCAGCAGGCAGCAGGGGCCCCTGGCATGGTTTGACTCCCGCCCCCTGTTGCACTATTTTATCTTCAACTCCCTGCTCACTTAACCAAATGAATTGGCTGCTCACATGTCATCATGGTGATATTTCACACATCTTTACCAGCATCGTAAATATTACAGTCATTTCCCCCACACTTCCTGGCTATGCTTTGTTAATTATTTATTTATAAGCACTAAGCCTGAGAAGTGCTTGGCAGTGTGTCTTTTGTTTTTCAAGTCCTGCCAAGACTCAGCAGCAGGATGTGAAATAAAAGCCCATAAAGTGTGAGATTTACCACAACATCAAGGGGAATTAAGGAATAAAAGCCTGATTTTGAAGCATTTCAATCAGGAATTATCAAACTGTTTCTATTGATTTGTAACTCATCACTCAACGCAAGGCAATGGGCTAACGCAAGCGTAACAAGAGTTGGCTTCAGCCTCAGATGATGACTTGCACATAATCAATGCCTGATAATCCAGAGGCTGCTCTAAATATTGACGAGCAGAGCAGAGCTTCCCTCTGTCTTCCCATTCATTCACAGATGGGTCAATTAAAAAGGCGTCTTGGTCTCGGCCCTTCCTTTCCAGTTGGATAGAGCAGGTTGGGGCCCCGCGGGAGTCAAAGGTGAAAGGGTGACAGAGCCGAGGATTTAGGGCCTAAAGGCGCAGCGATACACAGTTGGTCTTTTTACTTAAAGAAGGATAAGATGCTGGAAAGATATTCTTATCAGGCAGCTCATCAGCCGACAGCTGCAGCATCACAGGTGCAGCTTGGCGTGGGACGGGCTTAGAGCAAAGTCAGAAAATCAACTTTAACTCAGGGCAAGGTTAGAGACTCTTTGTCTGATTCAGTGACTTCTTTTAGTGCAAGCCAGAGATGGTATAGAAACATCACTGCATATACAGTCCCCTCTAAAAGTATTGGAACAGCAAGTTTAATTCCTTTGTTTTTGTTGTTTCGGAAGACATTTGGGTTTCAGATAAAAAGATGAATATTACACAGAAGTTCAGATTTCCAGCTTTTATTTCATGGTTTTTACATCTAGATGTGTTAAAAAAAAACCAGGACAGAGCACCTTTTCTTTGAACCCACTCACTTTCCAAGTGAGCAAAAGTATTGGAACAGACATTATTAAATCAACTTAAAGTGAATAACAATTAATATTTTGTGGCATAACCTTTACTTGCAATAGTGGCTATGCCCAATGTTTGTGCAATAGGTCTGATCGACTTTCCCTCTTCTCTCAGCTTCAAAATGGTTTACTTTTCTCCCAAAGACAGCTCTCTGGTCTTCATGTTTGCAGAAAACAGAAAATGCAGTTTTCACAGGTAAAACCAAAATCTTAAAAACAAGAACTATTTAATGTCTCTGCAACCGATCTAAAAGGCAATACCTGAGCAACTAGAAACACCCATCAGTCATTTGTTCCAATACTTTTGCTCACTTGGAAAGAGTGGGCATTGAACTTGCTGTTCCAATACTTTTGTAGGGGACTGTATGGGCTCAAACACCATTCCTATTGTCTAGGGCGACCATATTCTGAAATGAGGACCCCCCCCCCCCACCTACCCAGACTCTTGGAGATATTGAAACAATACTCAAAGAAACTAGAAGACGTCAAAGAAGCTTCATAACCCACACATTTATTTAAAACACTCCCTTTCAGTTTGAAGTGAAAATTTTCTGAAATGTAATCATAGATAATGTATAAAGCAGATTTCATTACAAAAACAAAATAAAAAACTGGGTTTGTACATTTTTTTTTTCAATAATAAATCAACACTCGGGAAAATGTGAAATCAATGACAGATATTGATAAAATTGATAAAAAATCTGTACTTTCTGTCCTCATTTTTAATTTTTTTTTATAACTTTCACTTTATAATCCCAAAATATTGAATTTATTTCAAACTTTTGACTTTTATTCCAGAATTTTGTCTTTTTTTCAATCCCAAAACTGGACTTATTTCTGAAAACTTTGACTTCAGAATCTAAAACTTTTTACTTCCAGCTCAAAATTATGACTTTATCATAGAAGTTTAACCCTTTATCTGAAATTTTCGAGTCTTAAACTAAAAATATTGAGTTTTGATCTCAAAATGTTGACTCCTCTCATAATTTTGACTTTGAGGTTGGAGCATCAGAACAATGCAAGTAGCCCAGTGCTGCATCATAAATATCAATGGTCCATAGAAACAGCTGAGAAAAACTCAGACACTTTGAGGAATTTTTTAAAAACCGCCGCAGACGTAATGTAACGACCAAAAGGAGGACATGCCCGGGCAAAAGAGGACATTTGGTCACCCAACTATTGTTCAACCCTACAAAACTGGGCTTAACTCATTTAGTTGTGTCATCTTGGACATGTTGGCTGCTGTGCTCAGTCCCTGCTTGAGGATTGTGGGTAACAGTGAACAAAGCCATGAACAGCTACAACACCCTTGGTGGCATTGGATCACACAACTTTTTCATTATGTTAAATTCTGTCTGCTAATAAAATTCTAACAGTTCAGGAAATTTATTTTTTATTATTAAAAATGGAAAACCAATGAGACCAACTTCTGGCAGTTTCTTTGTGCCACACACACCCACTGGGCCAAGAGGTTTTGTTTAGTGGTGGGTCAGGAAATGAGTCTGTTAAGAAAGGGTGGTCTGACTTTTTCCTTTCACACTACAACTCTGAGACAAATGTAACTCACGAGGCTCGGAGAAAATGAATGAACCCAATGACAGCCACCCACTAACCCCCTCCCAGAACCATATCTCCCACCTCTCACCTCCTGCCTCCACTGACCCAGTGCTGCAGGTATCATCTTTCTTCAGCAGGTGACCTCTGACCTCTCAGTGCTGTCAGGCGATATGTTAATGGGACAGTGTTACCAAACCACTAATATAAGTGCCAGTGTCACAACAATGAATGTTCACAGACACAGATCTGACCTAACAACCCCAGAAGTTTACAAGAAGTGGGTGGTTATAAAGGAAGCTCTGTTTGAAGAGAAAGAACCTCTGCTGTCTCTTATTCTGGCCAATCAAACAAAGATACACACCAGTGATGAAATCAATTCTGTTTAATGTAGTGCACATTAAGGCTGGGCAATTAGGTGCAAATTAGATTGAACTGCAATGTGTCCTGTTGCAATAGTCTAATTGCAGACAGTGCAATATTTCTATAAATGTGTCAAAATATCAGCTACAGTTTTGCACCAGAGGTTTTCTGCTCCACACCAGAGTTACTTAACCCTGCTCAACCAAAGAGACAAAGAATCAATCTCAGTGGTAAAAAGAGGCAAAAGCAGCAAAGAGTTATAAAACTTGCTATAAAACTTAGTTTAAAGTAGTAAAAATGGCCAAAGAGCAAGAAAAAATGGCATTTAAATTGGAATAAAACCTGGAACTATTTCAAAACCAGCAAGAAATAGTCCAGAAGTGGAGAAAAAGAGTGAACAGTGACTAAAAGTGGCCAAAAGCAGCAGAAAAAATTGTAATATAAGTTTGGAGGAGACTTTTAAAAAATTCAGAAAGGAGCAAAAAGGGACGAAAACAGTGAAAAGTGGTGAAAATGGCCAAAGCCAACAAAAATGTTAAGTGTCAAAACTGGGCAAAAACAAAAAAAAAAAAACGGCAAGAAAATTGGAAGTGAACCAGGAAAATAAAATTGTGGGAAGGTATAAAAATGGCCCAAAAATGGCAAAAAAAGAAGTGAAAATTTTCTTACATGGACAAATCGCAGTCACAAGTTGTGGTGGGTTGTCGTTGTTGTTGTTGTGCTGTTATTAATTATAATAATATATAACTGTAACTGTTCATGTCCTACTGTGTATTTGTTCAAAAACTTATAAGATGGAAACTTAGAAATAATTGCACAGAATATTGCAATTGCAATATAGGAAATAATAATTGCAATTAGATTAGCTTTGCAAATTGTTCAGTTCTACTGCACATTCACCATGAACAGGGTAAGAAGCTAATGGTTGAATATCAGTTTATTTTTCAGATACTGTTTGCTAAGCATTTCCATATCTAGTTGACTAACTGCTTTTCCTGACCTTCTGATCAACTTTTTGGTATCGCTGCTGCAACATTTTATTCAAGACAGTATTACAAAAGAAATTTCCTGATTATCTGATTGTTGGCTTTTTGTTGCTTGGCACTTGAAAAACTGTCTTTTTAAAGCTTATCCCATGTTGCCCCTGAAACTTGTGGCCAAAACACACCAGATGTGTCCCCACGCCATCACTCTATTGGATTTGAAAGATTTCAATTCAACTCCATGTGTTAATTCACACTTGGTCTGCTCCACCCCTTTGTGTTCTGGCTTTTTCTCAACTCCAGAAGGTCAAAGCAGTCTGGATCACACTGACTGTTTTTGTGGGATGCTTGTGACTTTCAAGATTAATGGTGTCAGTGCAAGAATGCATTTAGCTTTAATTCAACAATCAGCATAATGATAGAAGAGTGAACTGGTTTGAGGTTTTACAGCCAAACATGAATGAAAAGAGGTTCATCATTCAGATCTCGTGAGTCCAGCAGAATACACAGCCCATTTGAGTTGATGGATGAGAGAGCACACAGTCAAAACCCATCGGAGGGAAACAGAATGGACACGGACCCGGTGTGTTCCCAGCGTTGGTGTGAGGATGTGGGAAAAATCTAAATTTTATTTGTTTGAGGTAATCTGTCAGCTCTGACATATTGAGACAAAACCCCAATGTGTCACTGATTTTCCTCAAATACAACACAGTTTTGTCTTATCAACTCTGTCTTAGAGTTCACTCGAACAAAGGTTACAGGATAAAATGCAAAGGTATTTTTGCATTTTGGCCTCTTGTTTACAAGGAAACAACATTTTAGCTGACCTAAAGTGAAAACTTTTGAAAAAGGCCTCCAGAGTGGATTATTTTCTGAAACACCAACCGCTGTTGCCGTGTAAAAAGCAAGCCGGAGTTTTCAGTGGAAACCCTGATGCCAATTTGATGTGGACAGTTGCCTGAAATTTTTGAGTTAACATAACTTTTTTTTTTTATAGTTTTTGATAGTGTGCAAGGCGCAAAAACTGAAATCCCAAGCAGGTCATTATGTCTTATTTTTGGTAAAGTTTGTCCTATTATTCTTTATATGAGCTACATTCTACAGATAAGTCTTATTTCAAGTTTTTTAAAGACAAAAATGAAGTCTGAGTTGCTTTTAACAAGTCAAAAAAAATGCCAATCTGCCTGGGATGAGAAAAAGTGTCTTGTATTAAGAAATCTTTTTCATTTCAAGAAACTTCAGGAGCCAATTTTTTTTATCCCATTGGCTAATTTTTTTTTAACTTGTTATAAGCAATTCAGACCTCATTTTTGTCTTTAAAAAAACTTGAAATAAGACCTTTTAATTAAGAATTAAGAATTTTTATGATCTGGTCTGGTGAATGTGGCTCAAGTCAAGTAAAATAAGACAATTTTTACTACAAATAAGACATAATGACTTGCTTGGATTTCAGTTTTTGCAGTGCAGCATTGAAGCACAGAATGTCTTGTCCGACACATACCCCCTTACAATGACAGGTGACGGGTGTTTAAAGTGCAAAAAAAGAATGGTGAGTCTTGTTTTAGTGCTCTTGTTTGTTTTTGTAGATCATAAGAGGGATGTTTGTTTCAGTTTTATTTTGAAACCAGCTAAAAATTCTCCATTGTAGCTTTAATTTTCTGTAACCTATTTTATTATTTGACGCCAGCCTGAGCCGTGATGTCACCTCTCTCACACGTGGAGCTCTAATGAACTCTGTGTGATAAGAGGCGCAGAGTGCAGACAGAACAGCAGCGATCAATCCCCCCTCAGCAGTTAGCAGTGTAAATGTTTAGATGTAAAACCATGTTACTTCCCGTGTTAACACACACACACATCCATTAGACGCAGATCCACCACGACTCCCTCTGACCTGTGAGGCCTTATCAGTGAGAGACTCTGCACCTGGACGCTTCAGTGTGTGTTTGTGGTAGATATGTATGATGTAGCAGCGTGAGTGTGAGAACACATCACAGTGTCACAGATCTCACGAGTGTGTGCAGAGGCGTGACTTCCTGAGAGTGAGTTTGTGAGTGTTTTTATGTCACAGGTCGGACTGGGAGAGACTGGGAGGTTGATGGGATCGTGACATAACAACCACAACATGCCCTCTTACACACACACACCCACACACCCACACACACACACGGTCCGATTCTTCCTATAAGGAATGCCATTTTTCAGCGGCGGTGTGACTTTCCTGTTTGAATTAGAGGCGCAAACATCAGCCAGCCTTGATAAATGGTGTTTATCCAGGGCCAAAGGATCAAGGCAACTGTAATGCAGTGTAAACTGATGAAGAAACAAAGAGAGGGAGAGAACAGAGGGGAGAACAAAAAGAGTGTGGAAGAAATGATGAAGTCAACATTATCGTCAGCCTGTGTGTGTGTGTATGTTGTGTGTGTGTGTGTGTGTGTGAGTGAGTGGCTGGGGGGAGCGATGAGAATGTGGAGCAGAAATAAAAGGATAGGTGGATTTTAAGTCGGGTTAAAGAAGAGCAAAGCAGGGGACCATCAAGAATGTCACCTCCGGTGAGAATAGAGGGACTTACTTTCCTTACGTGTGTGGGTGGGTGTGTGTGTGTGTGTGTGTGTGTCCCACACAGAGCAGCTAAATTAAGATGTGCACTGAAGGAGAAGCAAGAACAAATCAATGGGCAGTTTAGCACCCATCTTCCAGAGGATGTAAGAATACCTTAAGGGTACGATACAAAGTGTGTGTGTGTCAGGCTCTTTGTGTGTGTGCGCTTAGTGGGGACTGCTGACAGAGAATTAGCTTGTGCACTTTTAGCTGCAGGGGACCAGGGTGGGAACATACACCCACGCAAAACCTCAATCAACATCACCCTTCCTCCTACCACTCCTGCACCCCAGCAGGACCATCGACCCAACCGCCTGGAACCTGTGAATGGGGTGAAAGGAGTGTGTGTATGTGGTGTGTGATGGGGGGGTGTTTAATGACAGAGCGGCAGGGTGTCCTTAAGCCACCCGTGGGTGTACCTGAGAGAACATCAACCTCTGAATGGGGCTTAAACGGCTGTGAGCTGGGGGGTGAAGGGTGACAATGGGTATGATGTAGCTTCATACAAAAAGGTAATAAAGGAAAAATCAAACCTCATCCAAAAATCTGTCCTTTCAATTCAGCTGTTCGCCGTCTCCCACATCAGATTTTTAAAATTCTATGATTCTTATTTCTGTTTCATGGACAGCCTTTTTTTACAATGAGGGTCTCTTTCAGTAAACGTTAACATGCAGTGAAATCTTTGTAAAAAATCTCTCAGCTCACTTACTTAAAATCTTCTCACTAGAACACAAGCCACATTCACTTGACAGGTGCAAAAATGTATGATTTATAGTAGTGCACGGCAATTAATTGAAAATTATATGGCAATATGACCTGCTGCAATATTCTAATGGTAGACTGTGCAATATTTCTGCAACCTTAAATGTGTCAGAAAAACCAGAAATATTTTTTTGTAGGAGATGTTTTATGCTCAACACCAGTGTTACTCAACCCTGTAGAAGCCCAGTTTATAGAAGAAAAACTGGCTTTGTTAAGATTCTATGGATATTATTATTTTTCCCACATTAAGTCAAAATTAGGATTTTTATTTTTTTTAATCGAACTTATTTAAAAGTGTTTTTTTCTGACAATTTTGACTTTTTATTTAAAAGTTTCATCCTATCATGTCATTGTTTTGACTCTTTTCTCATAATTTTGACTTAACTGTAACAGAATTTTTACTTTATTATTGTAAAATCTGAGTATTTGTCTCAAAATTCCAACTTTTTATTCCAAAATTTGATCTTAAATGGGCTAAAAAATTCTCATCAAAGCCAAGTTTTCATTTTAATTTTTTTAACAGGTGCAAATTGGCGTCACTACAACCCTACTAAACTAAAGAACTGAATTGTTGAAAACTACATTTGGAAAAAAAAAATCAAAGTGGTGAAAGTGACAAAACAGTGAGAAATGGCAACAAAATAGGTTCAAGGTGCTGAAAACTGGTCAAAAAGTTGCCAAAATGAGTGAGAAGTGATTGAAGTTCTTTTAAATGGATCTTATGTGATATTCTTAGTTCATGAGACACTGAGTTTTGGGTTTTCATTATCTGCAAGCCATAATAATCAACATTTGCCACATGTATTAAAATTTTCTTTTTTAAAGTTAATTATTCTTCCTTTTATTTTAAACTACTGTTATCACTCTTTGTACTGAAGTGTGTCAACAACACATAAGACAGGGAACCTAAATAGAATTGCAAAATTGTTCGCATTTACTATACAGGGAAAAATGATCTAAATTAGATGATTTCTGCCAATTGCTCACCCCTAATTTAAAGTATAAGGAAGTATATATTTTTCGTATCTTAAGAAACTCGACAAGCAAATTTCTGTGGCGCCATTGGCTGATTTTTTTTCAAGCAATCAGGCATCATTTTTGTCTAAATGTATCTAATATACAGAATTTTTGGGACTTCGGTGAATTCCATTGTTTGCTGAAAATAAGATTAAAAAAAAAAAACACTTTGTAGATTGAATTTTTCATAGTGAAAAAAAATTGATCCCTCTTGTAAAGCTGCATTTCTTTTATACGTGCCAATTTTTGCCATCACAGTTTGCTGTGAAAGACTTATGATCCTGTGATCACTTAAAAACTTAAAAAGACAGATAGTCTAAGAAGCCAATTATTTTCACATGAAGCAAGGCTGTTTCTGCACACACTTACATCCAACAACCTCCAGCAGCTCTTGCTGCTTTAGAGCTCTCCAGAAATGAACTTTGAGGAAATGCTGCTGGCTTGTTTTACTTTGGAAACACAAAGGTTGTGTTCCTCAAGCTTTAATTTGAGTGAGACTGCGCTCAGAAACATCATCAGACTGATATGAGGCACCTGTTATGGTGACGAGAACCAGTGTCTGTCTTTGAAAGTTTGAAATATTATGAGAATTGTCATGAGATCAGCCTTTTTGAGTATCTATGCCCTTAAAGTGCTCTTTTTGGAAGATAAATTTGTTTTAAAACTGCTAATTAAAACATAAACAGTGGTGGTTAACACATTCATTCAAATGAGGGAAAAAGGCTGCTATGTTACCATCTCTGGCTGTTTTCAAATAAAAGTGATGTGCTGGGTCACTGTGAGAGAGAACAGTCAGCGATGGGGAATACAAATGAAGAACAGAGTTCAAAAATAAAAATCCTTTCTGCTGTATTTTCAGATTTTATGTCCTTTTTTTCCAGCCAGTTTCTCTGTTCAGGGTCATTAAAGTTGTAGTTTACAACATCTAAAAGCTCGGCTTCAAACATCTCTTTCATTGACTCTCCAGAGAGGATTTTTTTTTTAAAGCTTTACAAACCAAATGACTTAGTTGGAAGCTGATAGTTTTTCATTAATTAGAGTTTGGTTACAGGAATCAGACCAGGGAGATAATGAATCTAAGACAAAATGTTCGGCTTCATAGATTTGTGTGTTTAAGTCGTGATCTGCTGACATTTAGGAGCCGAGTTAAACAGAACATCTTAGACAGAGTCGAATCATAACATTTGACCATGGAGCAGAGTGTAGTTTGTAAGAAATGATAAATAGTGAGGGAGCCACTTCTTCCCTCTTTCTTTGTTTCTTTTTCCCCTCCCTCACACCCACGCACACACCCTGGCTGACCCCGTCTCTTTGTCATCATCCATTAGTAATTAGGAGCCGTTTCCTGAGCCAGTATTCAGAGGCTGGCTGAATAAAGGCTTTAGAGGATATAATAATAAATAATAATCAGACTGAACCAATTAAGACTGATTACCCGCTGCACCATGTTTGGAGCCCCACACAGCCCTGCTCTTATACACAGTTAATGGTTCATGCTTTATGTGGATATAATGTATGAGTAGGCCCACTTGAATGCATATGCCGCCAGGTTTCATCCAAAATAAAGACAGATCTTTACTTGAGTTCTTAAAGCGACAGAGCACACAAATCCATAATTATTCTCCGACTGTGTAATTTATGGCTTATGTGCTTTGCAGAAAATAAGATATTAAAGTCTCTCTAACATATACACTCACTGTATTCTTCAGAAGTTTTCAAGCGCTTCACCCTGAGATTTTTGAAGCTTATTTTTCACTTTAGTTCCTTACAGAATAAGGTAATCCTGTTGGATGCAAAGGCTGCTTAGATGAACGTTAAATCCAGAACAAGAAACTTAAAGAGACTCAGTTTTAGATTTATAACATTATGGCAGATGCAACAGAGGCATTAGAGCAGGGGTGTCAAACTCAAATATACTGTGGGCCAACATTTAAAACTTGGGCAGTCACAGGCCAACATTGACATTTATTGAAGAAATCTTCCTCCAGATACATCATTGAACCTTCTAATATGGACCACAATAAGTTTTGGTTAAATACGACAACAGTTCAGGGGCTGAAGACGAGGTGTGCCAGTCATCTGGAGTTTATACTAAAAACTTCTTCTCTGATTGCAGAAAAAGTGCAATGATCACACATTTTGATGAAAGGCAGTCAGTCCATTCAACAGCACAAGAACAAAACAGTAGATCCCTGTTGTTGTTGTTGTTGTTTGGTTTGAGCTTGGCACAGAGACGGTTACAAGTGCACAGGCTTAGCTGAGCGTGACATCAACCTTCCCATTAAAAATGCCAGCTTGTCATTTACACTCATTTTCCTCAGGTCCATCTTGCCAAGCTCCATTAACAAATAATTTCACCTGGTCTAATATTGACCAAACCAATCAGGGAAGAGAGGCGGGAGCTGCAGATGTGACGACTGTGGAAAGTGCCTGAATGTTTGAAAACAATGGCTGCATGTGCGGTCTCTGTGGATGTGGCAGTATCTGCAGTTTTATCAGAAATGGACTCAATTTCTTCTTTAAAAGAAGAACAGGGAACTTTACTCAAAGTGGACTAGTAGAATATCTTTGTGGTGGATATATGGGACTATAGGTCTGGCGTGGCAGTGTGTTTACACAGCAACAATGGAAACGGCGTTTCAGAAAAATTATGCTCTGGTGGATGTTTTTAAAAGTTTGTGTTTTAGGTCAGCTGAAACACTGTTTTTGTGCAAACAAGGGGCCGAAGTGCAGCAATACTTTTACATTTCACTCTAAAACCGTTGTCATGCAAACTGCCCCTAAACTCAAGCAGAGCTGTCTTGAGGTGGATTGTCACATCCACACAGTCTTGTGTTGTTGTAGAAACTGTTTCATGTGCTGATTTAGGCCCCATCCACACGAAGACAAAGCGAGGTCGAAACACATACGTTTTTTGCCGAATCTGCGCATCATCCATACAGAGACGGCGTTTTGTGGGTCTGTAAACGATCATTTCTGAAACCAGGTTCCAAAGTGGGAAGATTTAGAAACGCCGTATATGTGGCTCCGTGTAAACTGGCTATCCGCAACTTTTCAGATACGCTTACGTCATATTTTCACATCATTATTAATACGCATTCGCCACAAGCTGCACTATGGCAACAACAACAACAACAACAATGGCGGCGTACTATGTAGCGTATGTGTTGATGAAGCTGGTGACCCTGCTATCCCTTTTGCAGTAAAATCTCCTTCTTCTCAACCATCACAGAGTTTAACAACTAATCATAGAGGACACAGTATGGCACTTTATAGATACTCCCCGAAAAAGGACCACTGTTTTTCTTCTGTTTCCGCTTGTTTCCCTCATATCGTTACAGCGCCCCTAGAGGTCTGGCAAGTGTTTTACAGCGTCTCCATGTGTATTGAGTGCATTCATATAGACGCACACATTTTCTGAGACGCCTTCATCTTTATGACGATCGTTTTGGAAACTGTTAAGCGTTTTGATTTCGTGTGGATGGGGCCTCAGACTAGATTTTCATATTGCGATTATTTCTCTTCAGATTTTTGTAGGTGCTCAATGAAACATTGATTTCTTACAAACACTACATGGTTCTACTTTAAGCCAATTTCCAGAGGCTTTAATGTTGCTGTGATTGGGAATCCCCCGAACATTTCCCTCCTCACGGGGCTCAGTCTGACTTTATGAAACCTGGTCTTAGCTCCCAGTAAGGCTCTAAGCCTCTCTAAGCCTCAGTCGTAGTGGCAGACAAAAGCATTGTGGCTCGGGGAGGATTAGTTATATTGGTGGAGAGGGTCGACATCCCAAAACGTGATTAAGTGTTTGCTAAGAGACTGAAGAGGGCTCGTGAGACTTAAAGTAACGCACTGAAGACGCCGGGTCCTTTCTGATGGTAAATAAGGCTGGGAGATGCAGCTCTGTGGGGGAGACCGGGGACAATTAAAAGAGGTAGAAGATGCGGGAGATGTCAATAAGGACGTTTGGCTTCTGACAAGGAGGATGAAGCTGCTTTGTTCTCTGCTGTCCTGAGGCTGGACCATCAGGGATGAAACATTTTACCCACAGTTTCTCCAGTGTGTAAAAAAGACATCATTCATCAGAAAATGAGGAGTGAACTTCTGCATTGCTTTAAAGGTGTTTCCAGTCATGTAAAACACATTTAACAAACCTTTACTCCCTTGTTTACACCATGAGAATATACATATTCATTCTACCACCATCCACATTCTGTATGTGTCTATCAATAGTTTTTTAATGACCTGTAATTGTCATCTGCCTGTGGCCTGTGGGTCTTTCCCCCGTGGCTGGTTTGTGACTGACACCCACAGCCACTCTCCTCAGAAGTGCCATATGGCTACAGTTAACACTGGCACACAGGACTGTAAGTCAGCCTCATGGGAGGAGAGCCACAGAGAGCGTTGGTACAATGTGTGAGGGAGAGTGAGGAAAGAAAACACACCGGCAGATTGGGTTTAAGAGACTTCCTTTTCGCTGTTAGATGACTGGAGGAAGCTCTCTATCAGAAACCTGAGCTTTATCATACTCTGATGTTTACTTCAATCTGTGTATAATAATGAATGAGTCCAGCCGAGAGAAAAAGAAGAGTTTTGAGCCACAGATTTCCTCTAAAGTGCAATTTTTAGAGCAAAAAGTAAATGTAAAAGCTGATGTAAACTGTCATTAAGTCAGAGAGAAGAGGAAGCAGCCAGGCTACCAGTTCAGTTTAGTGCACAGCTTTGTCAAAATACAGCCTGAGGGCTAGAATATGTTTAAATATTTCCTCTGATCAAGAAACAAGCAGGATATCTTTTTCATAAAGAAGCTGTGGCTTAGTAGTGAATTTTGTCATCAGTTCATTGTCAGATTGGGGGCTGATGATAACTCAGCAGCCTCTACCTATAGCGTGTGAATGAGTGAGTATGATGTAATGCAGAAATACTCTGGGGCCAGAATACTGTTGCACTATAAAAATAAAGTCATTTTACTGATGAGCTGTTAAGACAATGACCCGTACCATAAACTGAATTCAGTAAATTTACAGGGTGTCATGTATCTCTCAATTGAAGTGACATACATTAGAGGTGAGAACAAAACATTAAAACAAAAATAAATCATGACATCATCTTCTGAATCTTGTAATACAATTAACATATCACTACATGTTTAATTTGAATTTGAAATAAAAGTGATGGAGAACTATGAACAGATTTTCTTCCCTGCTTCACTGCTTCACTCCTTTTGTTGGGATCAGACCATTGAACCTGGGATAATTGGCCATAACTGTCTTTCAACCAGAGGAAACAAAGTCATTGGATGGATTTCTCTTTTCACTCGAAGAATAAAGATTATGGAGCATGGTGCAGAAAAAGCATTAAAAACAAACATACATTGTGAGTTTTAAATTAAATAACGACATGAATAAAAGACCAAAGAGTTTCATACTATGATTAATATGAATATTAAATGTCAGCTGTAGCAGCTATATCACACTGAGCCGCTCTGTCCACAGGCAGGTTAACCATGCTGGTGAGTTAGTATAGTGTTTATCATGTGACATGAATCTCACAGCAGCAAACAGACAACCTGGGTCATTAACGGATAAGACCTGTGAATAGGCTATTTTAAAATATTAAAAACAAGGATATAAATTTGGTCATTTTTCAATCATTCTTAATGTAATGTGCCTGTGCATTCATGCATAAAACCCAGTAAAGAGATGTAAGTGTTTTTGACGTTGAATTAAAAGGACAGCCTTGAAGAGAAGTGATTACAGGCGACCATCATTTATCTCAAAACTAATATATTTCTATAACACTTATAGTTCAACGCGTATAAGTTATTCAATAAACAGTTTAAGAAGGACAGGATTATAGATTTGCAGGTAAAACTTATTATACACAGTTTCGTGGCGATCGCCATGTGGCTAGTACATTACAGTAGTTTAAAAACAGGTTTATTTGCAAATATGAAAAAGACTTAACCTTCCAGGTGTTTCATTAGTTCCTCAGATGTGTCTGGTTGATGAAACCTTGAGCTGGTTTCAAAATTAAAGCCCGAAAATTGGTGTTTTCTTGTTGGTCGCGACATATTTGGACATCATTAATTTGTGTTCTATGATAGAAATATAAATGCAAATGCATCATAATTTCGTCAGTGAATGTAAAACGTGTTCAAAAATTATACTGAATAGGACAATGGATATATTTAGATTGATTTTAAGTGATTTTAAATTGGTTGTTCAAACAAAGGTTGAGGCTGTGCGGTCGTCCAACATGATGTTTTGACTCTTCAGAGTAGAAAAAATTACCAATCACTAAAATGTTTGGAGAAGATAGAGTGGGTTTGTAAATGGGTACGATACAAGACATACATGTTGTATTTTTATATAGTTTGAAAATTTCAGTCAGACAGAAACAATAGGCGTCATGTCATTGACCCATCTACACTTTCATTTAAATCTGTACCAGTGAGAAGTACAATCATCAATAACTGATCAAGAGAAAGTGGAAATAGCTAACACTTGCAAAATAAAAGTCTCTGAACATGAATGTGACAAAACATACAATACTTTACCTTTGATGGTCAACTTTTGTTCACTGAGCCACATGTTACAGTGCAATACTATGTAGATTATTGCTATTTACCAGCTACAGCAGACCTGTTGTATTGAAAGCACCATTTTTATGGGCTATGATTTTCTTTTGTGATTGTATGTCATTGGCTAGAAAACTGTAAAATAACACCTCCATAGTGGGAGAATGTTTCTCATCTTACACACTGATGTTTGAGAAGTCATCAGGCATCACTGTGGTCAGCTAAGTTCACAGAAGAGTCAGAAAGTCAAGCTTTATGTGTAAAACCTTCAAAATAAAACACTGAATGGGTGTTTTCATTTATAGTGCCAGCTTGTGTCGACTTAGAGAAATGACTTAATTGCACATACAATAGAAACAGAGTCATTATTAATGTTGCTGTGTTATTTTTTACTTCAGACAGGATAGGATAACCATTTCCCCTCCTTCCACTTTTTGTGCTGAACAAGATTATGGATTTTTACAAAGTAGTGATGTATGACATTAAATTTATGTCGGTGTATTTTTTTCTAACACTGAGTAACTCAACAAATGTAGGAATAAATGATTATTAGTTGTATTTACATACAAGAAACATTCACTGTTTCAGTCAGAGTCCATGTCGGATTACTTACGACGCATAACAAATCATTTAGTAACCACAAAATGTCCACGTTTGATAGTGTAATGGTTGTTTCTGTTGTTTTTTTCTGCGTGTTTCCAAGTCAATAAGGAAGAATCGTACAATAATTAGAACAAGAATGTATATATGTAACAAGAACAACACTTTCCCACACTCGCACATACACTCTCTCAAAGGTCGGGGAGTCATTTACCATTGGCTCAGTGTGATAAATACGAGCTGTCTCTGCTACTCCAGGTTATGTGCCATTGAGGGATAGCGGCTGTGTTTTGTTTCTGCGGAACGAGGCAGGAGAACGGGTCTAGTAAATGACTTTAACCCTGGGAGGGAGTTGGGTTATCATTAACAGAGGCGCGACACCGCTGCGCTGCTGTCAGAGCTCTAACCCGTGACACAGACGAGACAAGGACATGAGATGTTGTGTTACAGTCCTGACCTTGTGTCATCTCAGAGGGGCTATTTGGCTGGCTGCTTTTCTTCTTCTTTTTTTTTTTTTTCTTTTTTCCTGTACTTTTAGATTTATGAAGTATGAGCGTCCATGAGTTTTGGAATGTCATTGACTGTTAGTGCAAGAAAACGAGCTCAAAACATGAATCCAACACTCAAATTCTCTGTGACAGTTTTAAGTTTTTCAGCACCAGTTCCTTTAAACTAACTCTGCTTCATTAAATATTTATTAGCTCTCATCATATCTTAATATTTGCTAGAAGCCATAAAAACTCTGCTTCTTTTCTGCCTTTATTTGTTGCAGCTTGTTAAAAAATGTCCAAATCTTCCCTGATTCGCATACTTGGGTAAACTTGTCACAGCAAATATCTAAACAAACATTTACTTATAACAGTGAAACATTCAAGGTTAAACTTCCCTCAAGGTTCCCTGAAGGATAAATCATTTTCATCGTGGCTTTTTGCCCTCGCACCATCAGCAGATTAACATTTGTTCCTCTGGGATGAAGTGCAGTTGCCTTGGTGGCCTTCTAAATGAATCGTTAAGTTATTTAATGAAAAGTCATTAATATTAAATCTCTGATACAGACATTATCTTTCTGTTACTTAGTGTTTTACACATACTCAAACAGAATCCTATGGACATCCAGGGGTGAGGGGTTTCTGCATAAAAAAGCACCCTGGGGAGTTGGCAGTTCAGTGCACGGCTGAAGGGCACCTCAGTAGTGCCCAGAAGGTGGTTTCCATGTTTTCCATTTAGACTCTTGACCCAACAGCCCTTTGGTTTCTCGCCAAGTCCCAACAGACCAAACGACTGCTGCCTCCAACTAACATGATGAATGTGATAATTATAACACTCTCTAAGGATGCTACATCTGGTGGCATGGTGGTGCGGGGGTTATCACGGTTACCTCGCAGTAAGAAGGGTTTGAAATCAAACCCCTGGGCAAGGTGTGTGTGTGTTAAAGGTGTGTGTGTTAAAAGTGTCTGCTAAATGACAGTTTGTTGGCTCAAAGGTTAAGTCGTTCATCTCTCAATCATAACGTCAGAGGTTTGATCCGAGCGTGTGAATGAGAATGGTTAACACTAATCAGCTCTAATCAGTATATTAATACTTGAATGGGATATGTTGTGTAAAAGTGTTTAGAGTGTTCAGAAAACTGGAGAAACACTTTAAAGGCCACACTGTAAGACTTTTCTGTAAATTTACAGCAGAATCCCAACAGTACTTGTCAGAATTTTGGTCTAATAGTATAATACTGCAATAGGCAATGCATTCTGGGAATCTTAACCCTTACCTGTGGCCCTAACGGTCAGATACTCCCACTTACAGTTATTGACTGTTTCCAGCTGAGGTTTATTGTCAGGCATTCTGGGTAAAGCTTGTGAGCAGAACCTCTGCTTAACAGCTGGGAGTGGGTAGGTTAATACCCAGAATGCCTTTGTGATTTGCTCCCCAAAAGTTATTGTAACTGTGAGTGAAGAAGGCACACAGTTTATAAGAGACCCTGCTGCCTATTGGTGAGTTGCATCGGAGGCCTCTTCGAGTTGAAATATACGGTAGCGTACAAAAAATGCTGAGTCATAAAGAACACCACAGTTGGCATTATGTACACACTGGTCCATCACAAGGTACCATGTGGTTTATCAGATCAAAAAGTACTGGTATAATATCATATGATGTGTGTACAGTTACTCAAACACCAGTCAGTTCCTGCATTTTCACAGTGACAGATACTGTAAATGCATAGCAGAGTATTGTTGAAACTGCTGCCAGCAAAATACTGTGTTCTTAGATTTACAGTAACATACTGTGAATACAATTACGGTTACTTTCTGTATTTATTTTTACAGTGAGACACTGTGAATTACAGGCAGCGGTTTCATCAGTAAACTACTGTAATTTTCCACTAAAAATTTCTACAGTGCATCCATTCACAATTTACATCTGATTTTTGTTCATTTCCACCATCCTCATGTTCATTCATACCTTCTAACAGAAATCCTCAAATTTCCTTGAAATGTTGCAGCTGTGTATAAGACAACAAGATGTCAAGATGAGCATGTTAACCAGCTCCTACCTCGTGTTTATCTCATAAATATTCAATTAACCATGTACTGATTTCATAGATCAGTATCTTTGCCACTGAACATGGAGGAATATAGCTACCTGGTGGTTACACAAAGAAAGTTGGTCATATAAGATATAGATGATGAATTTGATATTTCTGCTCATGTTTTTAATCAGCTGTTAATGAACAGGGTAATAGTTTCTGTTGTATTTTCTGGCTGTTTTTGTGTGAGGATTAAACTGTTAGCAGCCCGTAGCACGTCAATGCTAACTGGTGCTAGGCCCGAGTTGAGGAAGAGGAGTTAGGACAACGTGCTGGTACTGCTGTGTGAGCTCGTAAGTGACAACCTGTCCTTCCAACCATTGTTATGGGAAATGTAAAATCTGTCTCCAGTATGATGGATTTCCACTTCTACTTTTCTAAGCCCCACTCTCTGGCAGCTTGTTGCAGCAGCATTGCATTGCTGCTGTGACTGTGAATTTCCCCTCATGAGATGAATTAAGTATCTTATCTTATATCTTATCTTCAAATGCATGCTAGTTATAGAGCTTCTTCCACTGCAGTAATGGCGGCTCGTCAACCTCCATTGTTTCTCTGGATTCATCTATTTGGGTCAATCGCTAGTTTTGCTTGCAGCATATACTGTACGGATGTTGAATTTTTTTTGGAAGATGTTAAGATTGCAGGCTCAACCAGTAATAGGCTCAGATCATGTGACTGACAGGCGCCCAATAGCTGTTAGTGTGGAGACTCGTCACCTGCCTCATTTCCATCATGGCCGCACCAGCTGTTTTACTTCAAAACTCTGTTTCAGAAACAGACAGGTGATGTCGTGGAGACTATGGTCATAATCCGCTGATGCCGGAGCTGCCTATCCAGAAAAAACATTTAAGGAGGACAGTTCCTCTCATTATGAGCGTTTCTGAGTGATAAAATTGGAACCTAAGACAGATTTGATATTTCTATGTGCCATAATATTAGGAATTCCTGCCATCCTTTAAAAAAAGCAGTGAAGTGTTGTTTGTCTTTAAACTAACCACCTGTCTCCTTCTCACACAGACCTCTGTCATCTCAGCTGTCTTCTCTCTCCTTCCTTCCCCATCTCTCTGTTCCCTTCCCCGTCCGACTGTCAGTCCATCACTTTCTGCACAGACTGAGGCAGTGTGGCATTGTTGTTGATTTCATACATGTCATACGACACAATTACTTTAATGGCTCTGTGAATGGATTTCATGGAGAGTGTGTTGGATTTGTTTGGGAGGCAATTTGGAGGCACAAAAGAGCTGTCATCTCTGTTTGGCCATCAACTCCAAAGCCCTTATTAGCAGATGAGGGATTTGACAGTCCTGCTGCTAATGAAGTGATGGTTTCTTTACAAAGAACACATTAAAGATTTTTTAAAGATTAGTTCATGGTCTTTCTGTCTTTAAGCTGCAAACAGATTTAATTGCTGCTTTAAAATCTGACAGGTTTGAAGATTAAAGAATGCAGTCATACTCGCTGGTGGACGGGTATATAAGATGTAATTCTTGTGTTTGCGAACATGTGCCTGGATTACTTTTTTTTTTTTCTTACTTAAGTGGTTTTCATTTAACACTCACGGCACCTGGCAGAGGAAAGAAAAGCTCATTGGAAAATAAGGGTTTGTGGCCAGCAGAAAGTGCAAACACAGACTGCTGATTTTGGGGCTTGGCCAAATTGGTTTGACCTCAGAGAGCTGAATTAGAGCAGGAGACAAATTGGACTGCGCTCTCTTCTCCAAATATTCAACACGACTGTTGAGATTAGCTGTTCCTTAAAATGTTGATGTTATGGAAAGTTGATTTGTTTTCCTGATGCTTTTTTCCTTAAATAAGTCAAAACTGAAGAGAAGCCAAGAGAGAAATCTATTTTTCACTATTGCTTCATCAGACTGCCATAAAGATGGACAACGTGGCAGCTCCTTCAAAATGAAGCCAAATAACTGGGCTTTCCAACTGTTTTTGTAGAGGATATGAATTGCACCTTCTCCATAGTGACAAATGGGACATAAGTCAAACTTTAGAACCAAAATACACCTGACATCACAATAACCAGTTTTTATCATTTCTAATTATGTCCATTTATTTATCAAAATGTTTGACTGTGCTCCCATGAAGACCCTGTGAGGGTCAAAACCAGTTCACTTATTTTCTGGTTGTTCTTGAGTTTTGTTAGATATGGACAGTGATGGTTGTAACTGGTTACTTAGCAACGCATTACTCTTATATCATTACTTTTTTCAGTAACATAAAATCTAATATGCTACTATTTCTAGACCACTAATCAGATTTAAGTACTTATCCAGGTCACTGTGTGTTACTCTTTTCGCCAATTTCTTTAATGCAAAGAAATATTTGCTTTCTTCTCAGTCTTGGGGAGTGACATTACATTTGCAACAAGTCAAATTTTCAGCATAAGGACAACTCATATAACACATACCAAACAGCCAGTAACACAAATGTTGTTTACAACAATGGGGGAAGAAGAGAGATGCACATTTTCGAGCCAGAAATAAGTCATTATTCTGAGCTTGTGTCAGGCAAGGATGATAATAGTAAATTTTGTTTTACACTCTGTACAACAAACAGTTTGCTTAAGATCTTTGACTGAATTTTTATGAAGCCGGGACACTTTTTTATTTACCTGCAGATTATTAACACGTGCGTAAAACATGCTGCTCCTCTAAAATAATACCCTGATCAGTTTTCAGTTAAGATACTGGAGAAATATACATCAGTTTTCTCCAGTCTACAGAAGAAAATCCCCTTTTTTTAGTGATATGGATGTATCATGGCATGTAAATATTGACTAAGGGAAGGGAGGAGGGATGCAGCTGGACAATCAACAACAATTATCAATAGGAGAGAGAGCAGTGCACTGCATGGCCATAACTACTTGAGAAGTTGATTGACTTTTATCTCAGGGAAAGTTGAGTCCTGTCTTTCACTGTAACTCTGTGTTCCATGAGCTGAACCCTTAATTTGGCATGAAAAGCAGGGGCGTGTTCATACTTAAAGATCTGGGTGCCCCAACCAGGGCACTGGGTATGATGTGAGCCCACAATCCAACATAATTTATTTTTGCTTATTTGTGTTACAAGTACAGGATCATCAGGCTACTCATTTATTTCATTTATCAATGAAACTGATAAAAACCAAATTAGACTGAAACAGGGAGTCAAAACAAAACAATTGAAAGCTAAAATCTCACTGAACAGTACTGAAGTGCACCAAAAATAGTACTGCACATGATCTTAGGTAGTTGTATCTTAAACTTTTTAAATCCAGCTATAGTACAGTAACTAATTTCGTTCTTTAAGGAGTAATCAGATTACTTTTCTGAGGTAACTGTAGCAACACTGGATATGTACTGAGCAAATGAAAGACTTTCTTCTTTATGTTTGATTGCAGTCAGTGTGTCTTGGTGAGTGTGTGGTGTCAGTAATGAGCCACACTACCTACATAACTTCAAAAAGAAAAACTAAAAAATGTACTCAAACTTCTGTTTTTAACTGAAGTTTACTACCTTCAAACATTTAATGACCAATGTTATCATAAATTCCTACCGCTTTTTTAATATTTAAATAAACTTTACCTCAATCCAAGCTTCCACCTGTCGGCTCAGAGCAGACTGTTCTTGGGATGTGAAGTTTTTGCCCGAGGGAAATGAGCAACAAGCAGAACATGAGATCAGCTCCTTGTTTATCCTCCTTGTTGATATAATCATGAAACCATAAGGGGGGTGTTTAAAGTTCCCTACATAAAATATGTGGAGGTAATGCTTGTTTTTGTAACTCTATCCAGCACATAACATCTGCACAACTGATTGTTTTTAGCTTTCCCTCTACATCTACTAAAGTCCATGATCAGGATGTTATTAGATCTATAGGTAGAGTTTTGGCTTCAACCTTAAGACATCACTAGAACTCAATCTGCCCTGAGCTGAAAACAGTGTTTTATCACCAACTTGCCAGCTTACTCCATGTTTCAGGTTATGGAAGTCAGAGCAGCCCTGAGTTAACAAAGCTAAGACAGCAGCAGCAGCAGAGGCTGATTGTGTGGCTTCCTGGCCAGCAGCCAGTGTAGCAGCAGCCCTGCTGGTCCGGATGTTACAGGCAGGGAGCCTGGAGTATTTGTTCTTTCATTGCCCACTGTGCCAACCAAAACTGAGTCACTGTGCTGCGGGGAGTCTCAGCGCAGACTGTTAGTTTATCTTGGATACTGTAGCTGACGCCAGCGTAGAGGAACTTCTCTTGTGTGCCAGTCTCGCCCTGAACTCCGATGTAAACAGTTTCTATTTCTTTGTTGGAGACGGTTGTCCTTCTCCCGTCGACTGAATACATTGTATTTCGATAATGGTTCAGACTTTAGACAGGAGGTAAGTAAGTCCTCAAGGATTTACTATTCTCGAGTCGTGTGTCTCCACTTACCAGTCAGTACCTCACGACGGGAAACCACAATTCTCTTTGACCACATCAGAAATTAAATGTGGACACACTGACATAATCTTACCCTCTAAGCTACTTAAAAAGAGCAGCTTGTTCTGTGGCTCTTAACTTCAAATTATGACTATATGGATACCTGTCAGTTTAATGGTTCAAACCCCTATGTCTGAGTGAACTACCCTAAACGCACAATGTTTGGTGACACTTTAAAAATGAGGAAGATAAGTTTGTAGTAATTGTAACAATAGTATCAATAATAATTAGCGGGATATCATTGTATATTTAAAATAAAGCTTTGTGAGAAAACTTTTTACACAGTTATCATAAGCACATGATGCAAAACATTTGCGTTCTGGTTTGGTTTAAGCACCAGGATTATGACAACCCCTATTTATAGATTTGACTCAAACAATGTAAAATCTGTCAGCAGGAGCTGGAGTTTTAGTACGAGGGCTGCTCTGGTTTCTGTTTGCTGTTTAAGAAGTCCAGACCAATCATGTCTCACAAGACTTGAGTGTTTGTAGGGTTTCTGTGTGGAAGAGCAAAAGCAGGCAGGACACAGTCCTCGAAAACGTCATCTCATCTCACATCTGCAATAACACAACAATTAATTTATCTCTATGATGAGATTTTTGACAGATTCTGTAGCAACAAGTTTCTCCTGGATCAAAACTTGTGACTAAAGAGACAGAATTATTTAATTCAGTTCTGTGAAAACCAATTTGATTCTGGAAAAATACAGCCTGATGGCAAACATTTCTAAAGTTGTCCACCCTTTAGATTCAGATTCAGATTCAGATTCACTTTATTCACTATTGCACAGGTTTCAGAGCAACAGAGTTTATGTTTCAGTTACATCCCGTCCAAGAAACATAAAAAGGACAGAGACACAAAACAGTGGGAGGACAGGAGCAGGAGAACTGTTGTGTCGCCAGCGTGCACAGCGCCCCGTTTCATTAGAAGGAAAAAGAGTACAAGGGGAAGGAGGAGGGGAAAAAAGCAAATGCTCCACTAGGCCCTTGGGGTGGGATGGGGGGTTTTGAGGACAGACTTGATTTAGTTAGCAATGTTGTAAACATCATGATACACAATTGTAAAGAGTATAAATACAAACTTATAACCTCTTCATTTCAAGCTTTTCACAAAAACATCCGATTCTTTGCCCCAGCTCATACAGCTCCTGAAAGACACAGAAAAGTCTTTGTGTAACTGAAACTGTACAGTGACCGACCAAAAAACAGATCAATAAACACCTTCTACTTGGAAATGTGGTGAACTGAAAAATTACAGAGATGTGTGTTTTTATTTTCCAGACTTGTCAGGCATTTGAAGAGATTTCAGCTCTACTTCTTGACATCTAGATTATTGCTTGAGTTGTTGTTTAGACTGTAAAAAAGCAGTACACAGTAAAGGAAGTCTTGACAGCAAGTCCTCTCATTTTTATTTTTGGCTAAATTAGAATATGAAAAGTTCACCATCCCATAATGCAAAAACTGAAATCTCTGCAAGTCATTATGTCTTATTTGTAGTAAATATTGTCTTATTTTTCTTGATTTGAGCCACATTCACCAGACCAGGTCATAAAAATGCCTTTTCAGTTTTGTTAGAGACAGAAATGAGGTCTAAGTTGCGTGTCACAATTAAAAAAATCTGCTAATGAGAGAAGAAACATTTGCCCGGAAGTTTCTTCAAATTAGAAAGATGTTTTGATACAGAAAACTTTTTTTCCTATCCCATGGGCAGATTTTTTGACTTGTTATGGCCCTTTTCCACTGACTCGCCTTGGCCCTACTCTACTCGGCTCTACTCGACTCTACCCGGTTTGTGTTGCATTTCCACTAGCGCGGTACTACGCGGCAGACGCCAGTTTTTAGTACCTACTCTACCCGGGTTCCAAGCGAGTAAAGCCGATACTAAAAGGTGACGTCGACGGTCTGCCGGTCACTCATTGGTCAGAGAATGTCCTCACGGAAGCTTAAGACTCTGTAGAATCATTTACAAGAGGCAAACAAATAAGTCCGCGACGAGTTTTTAATGACATTTAAACCCGACGGCACAGAACCAGACTGAATGAACACNGCTGTTGTTTACCTCCGCTCCTGTGTCATGCCGCACCACATTGAGCCGCTGTATTACTGTAATGAAATCTTTTGAAAGCTTTGTTTTTTCCTTTACAGACCACGGTGACACATATGTTAGTACAAAATTATGTTTGTGTCGCGTTATAGATGACATGCACGCACTTCTGCGCAGCACTTTAGCGCAGCTGCTATAAAATCCACGCCCACCGTGAGTCTGGAGCCGGGCTAGTGGAAAAGCTAACCAAACCGAGTAGAGCCGAGTAGAGTAGAGCCGAGCCGAGTAGAGTAGGGCTGGAATTGTATAGTGGAAAAGCGCCATTACAAGCAATTCAGACCTCATTTTTGCCTTTAAAAACTTAAAATAACACATTTTCCTGGACTTATCAATAGAAGGTAGCTCATATCAAGAATAATAAGACAATTTTTACAAAAAATAAGACATAATGACCTGCTTCAATTTCAGCTTTTGCAGTGCACCCGCAGGCTAACAGTCATCAGATGATAGCTGATGGGTTATAACAAGGGTAGAAATACATTCACTTGATATGTGAACCATGCAGATTAAATGAATAATGCATGGCATATGACTCAAATAATTTATACCCTCTGGTGACTAAGACCGTGTACAAGTCATGTGTTTTACTTGATGTATGTAACATACAACAAAGTTACTCTGACACGAAGTTTCCAGTGGGAAAAAAAACCCAGGCCATAAAATTAAAACCTAAGTCTGACTGACCCAGAACTGATCCACAGTGTTACTTTTAACATCATTCTCTGACACATTTGTTATGAGATTTAATGGTACATACTGTACAACAAACTCAGTCATTCAGTGCACATGCTGTTTTTTAAATATAGTTGTGGTTTTTGTGAAAGCGAGAGACCCAGAGCAGCTGTATGTTTGATTTCCTTTTGTTTCTTTCAAAGCATCAAGAGGAACTTCAAGCAGCAGAAGTACCATTTCAGTGCTTAAGCGGTCACTGATGTGGTTTTAGATTTTATGCATTATATAGACTTCCAGCAGAGACGCAGACATAATTAGCAATAAAGTGTTCTTTTAATGGTTTTGAGCCTGAGGTTGTATGTTCAAGTTCTCTCACTCTCTCCACCTCTCTTGTTCTCTCTCTTTGTCGAATGTATATTTTCCATCATTGGGCAGAAAAACTCCTCCTCAACTTCATGTCTTTATTGTACCATAAAAGAGGAATAAAGACAAGGTCTGTATTTTACATGGCTTTAATGTGGCTTAGTGCTAGTCCTTTTGAGATAAACTCAGCAGCCACTGGAACCAGTTTATGTTCTCGTGGGGGACTGTTGTGGTTCGGGAATGTGTGTGTGTGTGTTTGTTAGCAGCTGACAGGGTTGAGGGTCGTTCCTTCGATCAGATCCTGTGTAATTACTCTATTGTCTCAGGGGCCAGATGCCCAGAGAGCCTTTCACCTCCTGGTATTAGCTCTGCTGGACCCAGCTGTGACTGTGAACAGGGGAGTAATGCTCCAAATTAGCATGTTTGCATGTGTGTTACCCCTCAGCATTGTTCGTAGGGATGTAGCAGTGAAGAAAAAAAGAGAAGTCATTCACCATTTCCACCTTTTCCCTAATTTCAGAAAGCTTCTTTTTTCAATAACAACTGCCAGGAAATACCTTTTCTCCTACTTTTACTTACCAGCACCAGCATCTTTACTCATGTACCCCTAATTGTCCTACAGTTTTACAGGATGAGCCGTTACTGCTATAAACAGTATTTTAGAAATACATAACAAGGAAGTCGAGAAATTCAATTTCTAATCACAACTAAAAGCTTACACTTTGATAGTTAACTAACGATTAATTGCGCCTTTAAAATCTCTCCTTTGAATGTACCTGAAAGGGATTTTTTAATCAAATTTTAAAGACTTTTATCAACTTGACTGTGAGTGAATATGCTTTTTTTTTTTGGAACTTCTGATATTAAACTGGCAGAAATATATTACAAAAGTAAAAAAAAAAAAGCCGAAAGATCAACTCCAAGAATATACATGAGCAGAATGATACTAGTGGTGGGCTGAGCAATCTAAAGTATTGATATATTGGTTTCTGTATTGATCAATCCTCGACTGATGAGATCGATACTTGAAAATATCAACAGGTTGCTTATTTCCTAAATATTATTATGTTCCTGTAATAGTAAATTTACCAGTATGTGTAAGCTTTTTGATCAGAATGAGACATTTACGGCTGGATGATGTAAAATAATAATTGACTGTTTTACAACAAAGCAGAAAAAAATAAAGCACATGGTTACTTTCTAGTTGAAAAATTAATTGCTCACTTTCCTTCATGAATATAAATATTAGTTTTGATTAATCTTAACACACCTCTTTTTTATGTACTAAGTATTGGTATTGGTGTTCATATTGGCAATACTGACCCCATGTTTACTTGGTATCAGATCGACAACAATTTTGCAGTATCACACACCACTAAATGATACATATGCAAAACAAGACCGTAAATTTTATTAAAAGTAAAGGAAGAACGAGAAAAATTGTAATCTTCAAAAAATCAATTCTTTTCCCCCCTAGGAGGTCAATCGTCTAAATACAGGTATAAAGCCAACCTCAGGGAAGACAGGTGTATAATCTTGATCTGTGCTTTAATTAAGCATTATTAGCGTAATTAGAAATGCAAGTACAGGTCTCCATCTTATTGTGAAATGGTCTTTTTGGAGTCTAAATTGGTATATAATTTCCTCCATTTGATAAATGTTCCAACCCTTCTGGATCCACCTATTGTCTGGTTTCAACCAGCAGGTGACTAATATGTATTTTTAATGCAAATAAATGTCAATAATTACTGCAAAAAAGGCAAAGCAATTAGGAACCTGATCCAGAGATTTTTCCAGAATAACTGGAGACTTAAAGCATGCTTGAAAACATGATGAAATCTAAACATGGTGCTGTGATGGGAAATCACACACTAGGAAACCAACCTCATACCATTTAGTGATCAACATCAATTTTAGATTGTGAGCTGCATTAAGATGCTGCTGCAGACTCTGAATATGAAAAAGGCTTAAGACAAGAAGATGAAAGACTAAGAGGAATGAAAAAGCACATTGTAAGTTATTCACTAAAGACAGGATGAGAGTGATTAAGGAAGCAAATTTATGTTAACTCAGGATTGAGGTAGGATTATACTAGGACTGAAAGAAAAATGCTTAAGACCAATTTGTATGAAGATTTATCAGCATTTGAAAACTACATTCAAAAAACGAAACAAAATCAAATAAAAAAGGGAATTAGTCACAATTAAAATCCAGTTATGATGTAAAGAACTGATTTATTATCATAAAACTAATCTCTAAAGTTAATGAAAACTTTATGTATAATCAAAGGAATTCAATTGTCTCACTTTGCAACTGAAGCCTGAATACAGAGAGACACTGTAGACTGAGGGGGGTGGAGACTGTGTGTGTGTGTGTGTGTGTGTGTGTGTGTGTGTGTGTGTGTGTGTGTGTGTGTGTGCTGGTCAGAGGTGGCGTCAGATGAACCGCTGGCCTCTCCAGTGACCCCACTCTCATCCGTCATGGTAGGTAAACAGCCTCCTGTCACCCACTGACACACCACCAGGACCCTGAACGCCTCAATGTGCTAAGTTACGGGTGGGCTTTTGTGGATTGGAAGATCAAGGACACACACANATGGCCCTTTTCCACTGACTCGCCTTGGCCCTACTCTACTCGGCTCTACTCGACTCTACCCGGTTTGTGTTGCATTTCCACTAGCGCGGTACTACGCGGCAGACGCCAGTTTTTAGTACCTACTCTACCCGGGTTCCAAGCGAGTAAAGCCGATACTAAAAGGTGACGTCGACGGTCTGCCGGTCACTCATTGGTCAGAGAATGTCCTCACGGAAGCTTAAGACTCTGTAGAATCATTTACAAGAGGCAAACAAATAAGTCCGCGACGAGTTTTTAATGACATTTAAACCCGACGGCACAGAACCAGACTGAATGAACACTTTTATGGTGGAATTTTACGTGGAAGTACTAAGGATTTATTCAATTTTCAGGAAATTAAACGAAAAAGAAGTTAACAGCAAAGATAGTTTGGTTTAAAGAGTCTTTTCGATTAAATCAAAGTTCGTCGGCGCAGGAGCGATCTGTCTGCTACGAGAGTCTTTAAGCACCAATCAGTCCATTAATCCACAGGGATCCAAAAAGGAAAACCAGTTCAAAGAAGAATTATTGATCAATAAAAAATCTCCGGTATACCGGGCCCAAAAATCAAAAATTAAAGCGATCTCACTGGATCCAGTGAAGAGTTAATGTCGTTAAGCAGCGCCTTCGTTTTCCTCTGCGCGCATGCAGCACATGGCTGTTGTTTACCTCCGCTCCTGTGTCATGCCGCACCACATTGAGCCGCTGTATTACTGTAATGAAATCTTTTGAAAGCTTTGTTTTTTCCTTTACAGACCACGGTGACACATATGTTAGTACAAAATTATGTTTGTGTCGCGTTATAGATGACATGCACGCACTTCTGCGCAGCACTTTAGCGCAGCTGCTATAAAATCCACGCCCACCGTGAGTCTGGAGCCGGGCTAGTGGAAAAGCTAACCAAACCGAGTAGAGCCGAGTAGAGTAGAGCCGAGCCGAGTAGAGTAGGGCTGGAATTGTATAGTGGAAAAGCGCCATTACAAGCAATTCAGACCTCATTTTTGCCTTNAGTCACTGTGCTGCGGGGAGTCTCAGCGCAGACTGTTAGTTTATCTTGGATACTGTAGCTGACGCCAGCGTAGAGGAACTTCTCTTGTGTGCCACAGAGCGGGACTTGAGGCTACATTTGTCAAAGATAAAGAAACAACCTCTGCCAACAGGAAGAGGGCAGCTGACTTATGTAACATAAAGCTATTACCAAGTCTGAAATCTGTCCTCCATTCATTCAGGAGTTCCTAAATGATAAGAGCTCAGCACACAGAGGTGAATGGTCAGTCATGGAGTGCTGCCCTTTGGTGTTAATTCTTTGACCACATCAGAAATTAAATGTGGACACACTGACATAATCTTACCCTCTAAGCTACTTAAAAAGAGCAGCTTGTTCTGTGGCTCTTAACTTCAAATTATGACTATATGGATACCTGTCAGTTTGATGGTTTAAACCCCTATGTCTGAGTGAACTGCCCCAAACGCACAATGTTTGGAGACACTTTCAAAATGAGGAAGATAAGTTTGTAGTAATTGTAATAATAGTTTTAATAATAATTAGCGGGAAATCATTGTATATTTAAAATAAAGCTTTGTGAGAAAACTTTTTACACAGTTATCATAAGCACATGATGCAAAACATTTGCGTTCTGGTTTGGTTTAAGCACCAGGATTATGACAACCCCTATTTATAGATTTGACTCAAACATTGTAAAATCTGTCAGCAGGAGCTGGAGTTTTAGTACGAGGGCTGCTCTGGTTTCTGTTTGCTGTTTAAGAAGTCCAGACCAATCATGTCTCACAAGACTTGAGTGTTTGTAGGGTTTCTGTGTGGAAGAGCAAAAGCAGGCAGGACACAGTCCTCGAAAGTCATCTCAGCTCACATCTGCAATAACACAACAATTAATTTATCTCTATGATGAGATTTTTGACAGATTCTGTAGCAACAAGTGTCTCCTGGATCAAAACTTGTGACTAAAGAGACAGAATTATTTAATTCAGTTCTGTGAAAACCAATTTGATTCTGGAAAAATACAGCCTGATGGCAAACATTTCTAAAGTTGTCCACCCTTTAGATTCAGATTCAGATTCAGATTCACTTTATTCACTATTGCACAGGTTTCAGAGCAACAGAATTTCTGTTTCAGTTACATCCCGTCCAAGAAACATAAAAAGGACAGACACAAAACAGGGGGAGGACAGGAGCAGGAGAACTGTTGTGTCACCAGCTTGCACAGCGCCCCGTTTCATTAGAAGGAAAAAGAGTTCAAGGGGAAGGAGGAGGGAAAAAAGCAAATACTAAACTAGGCCCTTGGGGGTGGGATGGGGGGTTTCGAGAACAGACTTGACATAGTTTGCAAAATTGTAAACATCATGATACACAGTTGAAAAAAAGTGTAAATACAAACTTATAACCTCTTCATTTCAAGCTTTTCACAAAAACATCCGATTCTTTACCCCAGCTCATACAGCTCCTGAAAGACACAGAAAAGTCTTTGTATAACTGAAACTGTACAGTGACCGACCAAAAAACAGATCAATAAACACCTTCTTCTTGGAAATGTGGCGAACTGAAAAATTACCAAGATATGTGTTTTTAATTTCCAGACTTATCAGGTATTTGAAGATATTTCAGCTCTCCTTCTTGACATCTGGATTATTGCTTGAGTTGCTGTTTAGACTGTAAAAAAGCAGGACACAGTAAAGGAAGTCTTGACAGCAAGTCCTCTCATTTTTATTTTTGGCTAAATTAGAATATAAAAAGTTCAACATCCCACACTGCAAAAACTGAAATCTCAGCAAGTCATTATGTCTTATTTGTAGTAAATATTGTCTTATTTTTCTTGATTTGAGCCACATTCCCCAGACCAGGTCCTAAAAATGTCTTATTTCTGTTTTGTTAGAGACAAAAATGAGGTCTAAGTTGCGTATCACAAGTCAAAAAAATCTGCTAATGAGATAAGAAAAAATTGCCCTGAAGTTTCTTCAAATTAGAAAGATGTTTTAATACAGCAGATTTTTTTGACTTGTTACAAGCAATTCAGACCTCATTTTTGCCTTTAAAAACTTTAAATAAGACATTTTCCTGGACTTATCAGTAGAAGGTAGCTCATATCAAGAATAATAAGACAATTTTTACAAAAAATAAGACATAATGACCTACTTCGATTTCAGCTTTTGCAGTGCACCCGCGGGCTAGCAGTCATCAGATGATAGCTGATGGGTTATAACAAGGGTAGAAATACATTCACTTGATATGTGAACCATGCAGATTAAATAAATAATGCATGGCATATGACTCAAATAATTTATACCCTCTGGTGACTCAGACCGTGTACAAGTCATGTGTTGTATTTGATGTATGTAACATACAACAAAGTTACTCTGACACAAAGTTTCCAGTGGGAAAAAAACCCAGGCCATAAAATTCAAACCTAAGTCTGACTGACCCAGAACTGATCCACAGTGTTACTTTTAACATCATTCTCTGACACATTTGTTATGAGATTTTATGGTACATACTGTACAAAAACTCAGTCATTCAGTGCACATGCTGTTTTTTAAATATAGTTGTGGTTTTGTGAAAGCGAGAGACCCAGAGCAGCTGTATGTTTGATTTCCTTTTGTTTCTTTCAAAGCATCAAGAGGAACTTCAAGCAGCAGAAGTACCATTTCAGTGCTTAAGCGGTCACTGATGTGGTTTTAGATTTTATGCATTATATAGACTTCCAGCAGAGACGCAGACATAATTAGCAATAAAATGTTCTTTTAATGGTTTTGAGCCTGAGGTTGTATGTTCAAGTTCTCTCACTCTCTCCACCTCTCTGTCTCTCTCTCTTTGTCGAATATACATTTTCCATCATTGGGCAGAAAAACTCCTCCTCAACTTCATGTCTTTATTGTACCATAAAAGAGGAATAAAGACAAGGTCTGTATTTTACATGGCTTTAATGTGGCTTAGTGCTAGTCCTTTTGAGATAAACTCAGCAGCCACTGGAACCAGTTTATGTTCTCGTGGGGGACTGTTGTGGTTCGGGAATGTGTGTGTGTGTGTGTGTCTGTGTGTGTGTGTGTGTGTATTTGTTAGCAGCTGACAGGGTTGAGGGTCGTTCCTTCGATCAGATCCTGTGTAATTACTCTATTGTCTCAGGGGCCAGATGCCCAGAGAGCCTTTCACCTCCTGGTATTAGCTCTGCTGGACCCAGCTGTGACTGTGAACAGGGGAGTAATGCTCTAAATTAGCATGTTTGCATGTGTGTTACCCCTCAGCATTGTTAGTAGGGATGTAGCAGTGAACAAAAAAGAGAAGTCATTCACCATTTCCACCTTTTCCCTAATTTCAGAAAGCTTCTTTTTTCAATAACAACTGCCAGGAAATACCTTTTCTCCTACTTTTACTCACCAGCCCCACCATCTTTACTCATGTACCCCTAATTGTCCTACAGTTTCACAGGATGAGCCGTTACTGCTATAAACAGTATTTTAGAAATACATAACGAGGAAGTCGAGAAATTCAATTTCTGATCACAACTGAAAGCATACACTTTGATAGTTAACTAACGATTAATTGCGCCTTTAAAATCTCTCCTTTGAATGTACCTGAAAGGGATTTTTTAATCAAATTTTAAAGACTTTTATCAACTTGACTGTCAGTGAATATGCTTTTTTTTTTTTGGAACTTCTAATAATAAACTGGCAGAAATATATTACAAAAGTAAAAAAAAAAAAAAGGCAAAAGATCAACTCCAAGAATATACATGAGCAGAATGATACTAGTGGTGGGCTGAGCAATCTAAAGTATTGATATATTGGTTTCTGTATTGATCAATCCTCGATTGATGAGATCGATACTTGAAAATATCAACAAGTTGCTTATTTCCTAAATATTATTATGTTCCTGTAATAGTAAATTTACCAGTATGTGTAAGCTGTTTGATCAGAATGAGACATTTACGGCTGGATGATGTAAAATAATAATTGACTGTTTTACAACAAAGCAGAAAAAAATTAAGCACATGGTTACTTTCTATTAGAAAAATTAATTGCTCACTTTCCTTCATGAATATAAATATTAGTTTTGATTAATCTTAACACACCTCTTTTTTATGTACTAAGTATTGGTATTGGTGTTGATATTAGCAATACTGGTCCCATGTTTACTTGGTATCAGATCGACAACAATTTTGCAGTATCACACACCACTAAATGATACATATGCAAAACAAGACTGTAAATTTTATTAAAAGTAAAAGAAGAACGAGAAAAATTGTAATCTTCAAAAAATCAATTCTTTTCCCCTCTAGGAAGTCAATCGTCTAAATACAGGTATAAAGCCAACCTCAGGGAAGACGGGTGTATAATCTTGATCTGTGCTTTAATTAAGCATTATTAGCGTAATTAGAAATGCAAGTACAGGTCTCCATCTTATTGTGAAATGGTCTTTTTGGAGTCTAAATTGGTATATAATTTCCTCCATTTGATGAATGTTCCAACCCTTCTGGATCCACCTATTGTCTGGTTTCAACCAGCAGGTGACTAATTTGTAGTTTTAATGCAAATAAATGTCAATAATTACTGCAAAAAAGGCAAAGCAATTAGGAACCTGATCCAGAGATTTTTCCAGAATAACTGGAGACTTGAAGCATACTTGAAAACAAGATGAAATCTAAACATGGTGCTGTGATGGGAAATCACACACCAGGAAACCAACTTCATACCATTTAGTGATCAACATCAATTTTAGATTGTGAGCTGCATTAATATGCTGCTGCAGACTCTGAATATGAAAAAGGCTTAAGACAAGAAGATGAAAGACTAAGAGGAATAAAAAAGCACATTGTAAGTTATTCACTAAAGACAGGATGAGAGTGATTAAGGAAGCAAATTTATGTTAACTCAGGATTGAGGTAGGATTATACTAGGACTAAAAGAAAAATGCTTAAGACCAATTTGTATGAAGCTTTATCAGCATTTGAAAACTACATTCAAAAAACTAAACAAAATCAAATAAAAAAAGGGAATTAGTCACAATTAAAATCCAGTTATGATGTAAAGAACTGATTTATTATCATAAAACTAATCTCTAAAGTTAATGAAAACTTTATGTATAATCAAAGGAATTCAATTGTCTCACTTTGCAACTGAAGCCTGAATATAGAGAGACACTGTAGACTGAGGGGGGTGGAGACTCTATGTGTGTGTGTGTGTGTGTGTGTGTGTGTGTGTGTGTGTGTGTGTGCTGGTCAGAGGTGGCGTCAGATGAACCGCTGGCCTCTCCAGTGACCCCACTCTCATCCGTCATGGTAGGTAAACAGCCTCCTGTCACCCACTGACACACCACCAGGACCCTGAACGCCTCAATGTGCTAAGTTACGGGTGGGCTTTTGTGGATTGGAAGATCAAGGACACACACATACACACACATACACACACAAACAGAAAAAAAACCTCACTAACTTTAATACATTTCTTTCTGCTACTAATGTTTCTTCTTTTTTACCAACACAAGTTTTATTTCTGGTAAAGCAACACAGCTCCTTACCTCCTCTTTGTTTAAAACACACACACACATGCACACGCACAGAGATAAAAAGAGATCAACACACACATTTCCTCCTCATTGTGGGGTCACTGTGGGGTGTGAGGTGACCGTCAGTTTGTTGTCACTTCTCTGACAACAGTGATGGGGTCTTCCACCACCTGGTTTAGATTAGCACCCGCTGCCAGATGTATATTTTCTACAGGACACACACCAACAAAAACAGGCAGAGTGAGCGTGTGCTATAGGAAGAGAGGTGGCTGTGCAGAGAAGTTGAGCTCAGCAGCGAGAGAGCGAGTGAGCGAGGCGGGCGTGACATGCATGATTAAATGAGCGAAGCATCTGCTCTCCTTCCCGGCCTCCTGCAAAAACAAAGCCTGATTTGAAAATCCGCTGCCTCAGGCTCTGCTTCATGCTTCATGTATAGCTCGATGTGTACGAACCCTAAACCACCTTCATGTTTCCGATGCCTGGCTGCAAACTCCTGCCTCCAGAGCTTGGCATCAAACTCCACCATGTCAGTGATAAATGCGAGCGGGGTGAACATTACAGGCTGGTACGTAAAGAAAAAGAGGGTCTCCGTTCCAGCTCCTTTATTAGGTTTATTTATTTAAAACCTTACATCGCTGACATAATACTCTGAAGTCAAGGTCCGTTTAGGAGGTGTTTTGAAACTTTCAGTCAAACCACAGGATCCTCGACATGTGATCCTGCTTCTTTAAGGCTTTAAAAGGTTTCTGGTCCAAATGCTCTCATCCAGTTCTGCAGCGATGAAATCATTACAAACAATCATTATAGATTATTTCTATAAATGAGAGGAAGACAAAACTAGAGGGGGGGGCTGCATTTCCTATCAGCAAATGCAGGATGTTGAAATGCTGAGCATCCCATTTCAACAATGTAGCTTTTCTTTGCAGGAAAATCTGTGTTGATCAAGCTTTTTTTTTTTTTCATGAGCGGCTTAGTGTTGAAATGCTAAGCCACAACCCTTACCCAAACATCTCCATTGCGCTATTGGAGCAGTGCTGAACTGAGTGACACCCATGAGTCCTATTCATTAAATCTCGGTCTTCCAGGGGCCTTCAAACCTTCAAACTTTCAAATCTCCAGACCTCCATCTCCTCCCACTAAAACCTCATCAAATAAAATTAAAACATAACTTTATTTATAAAGCACTTTTCATTCAATGAATGTAGCACAAGGTGCCTTCAATCATATTAACCCTGTGGTGTATAGTGGTCACTACAGTGGACACCTATTTAAAACTTATTTACCCCTAAATTCAATGGTTCATGTGGTGGAAATTTAGATTAGCCTGTGTCAGGATATTTTTATTCTTCTTAGGGCCTGAAAAAATGTTTTCAATTCTTTTTCCAAACATATATGAATTTAAAAAAAAGTTGTAGAGAAACATTTGAGGCTAAAACAGCATAATAACTATACATTATTCAGTGTTAAAATGGATGACAGAGAGTCAAAATGTTTTGCAAAGCATTAAAAAAAGATTATTCATGAAATTACCAAAAAAAAAAAAGAAAGGAAGTCAAACAAAAAAATAGTTATGTTTACATTAATTTCACTCTTTTTATGTTGAATGTTCGGTTACAACTATTTGAAGAAAAAAAAAAAAACTTTTTTCATCCCTTAAGACAAATAAAAACACTCAAAGGAAAAATCCAGACACTGGCTTTCATAATTCATGCATCAGAGAGTTAAAAACAATCCCACATCCAGTGGTAACTTTTCTGACACCTCCTGCTTAAAACCCAAAAAGTCAGAAGGGTTAATCACTAGAAGGGTAACTGTTATTGGTTATTTCAATGAATGAGAGGAAGATAAAATTATTCAAAGACATTGTAAATAGAGTCTTTTTGAAAGCTTCCCTAGGAGACTGGAACAATCCGGTCCTGGTGCAGTGCAGCTCTGACTTTCAGGGCAGGAAGATGTCTGAATGCTGACTGAGTTGGATCTACTTGACAGATGATATCATTAGTAAGAGTGAGATCGCTGATGGTGGGGAGTTGCTGAGTGTCGTGCACAAACTTGCCAGATTGTTTCTCACTCTGTTTAACTTTTTTGGGGTTGGTGTCTGTGCTTCTTTGTAATCTAATTGCTCCAGCTGCAATATACAGTATATGAGATTTGAGGGTTATTGTAAATGTGTGTGAATATGTGATGAATCTTGTGTCAGAGGGAGATTCTTGAGGAAAACTTGGTGCAACGTATATGTTTATCATCTATTCCAGTGGCTGTAGGTGAGTTTCAGGCCCCTGGGACAGTATTAAAATAATGTCATTCTATGAGCTTGTCTCAATGGAAAAGTCACTTTGTGCAGTGCTGTAATGTTTTTCTTTTATTAACCCTTTGATGCATGAATATATAAAGTCAGTGTCATGACTTTTCCTTTGAGTGTTTTTAATTGTCTTAAGGCATGAAAAAAAGTTTTCCAATTTTTTAAATATTTGCAACTGAGCATTCAACATAAAACAGTGTGATTTTAATGTAAATATGACTTTTTTTGTTTGAATTCTTTTCTTTTCTTTTTCTGGTAATTTCATGAATAATCTATTTTCAATGCTTTCTGAAACATTTTAACTCTTTCATCCACTTTAACACTGAATAATCTATAGTTTATAAGCTTTTTCACCCTCAAATGTTTGTTTATAACTTTTTAAAAAAATATATGTTTTGAAAAAAATTGAAAACATTTTTTCAGGCCCTAAGAAGAATAAAAATATCCTGACACAGGTTAATATGAATTTCCACCACATGAACCATTGAATTTAGGAGTAAATAACTTTTAAACAGGTGTCCACTGTAGTGACCACTATGCCCCACAGGGTTAATTCTTGCCTTTTCAGTGCTGCCCTTTCTCTGCTTACTCCCCATTTTTTTGTGATTGTATGTGCACTTATGAACCTCTCACAAGCACTGCTGTGTGTGTACAGATGCGCATTAAAAGTGTGCATGAGGAAGAAAAAAAGCTGCCTCTGCAGGCCGCCCAGAGACAGCGTTAGCTTTTGTGATTTATTTCAACCAAGTGCTATGACAATGGGACACTGACCTTTGCAGCTCCAAATCTGACCGTCCCACCCAGAATTATCCAAACCCTCCAGATTAGCCACTTCAGGCCTGTCTCTGTCCTTACAGGCTGACATAGTGCACATGGATGTTTATCAAGTATGAGACCAATGATCTTTGCAAAACAAACCTCTGTCTAAACAAAACACTTGCTGTCTATTTCTGCACCATAAATATTTGTTTTATATCAGGGAGGAGAATATTTCCTGAAGCACTTTGAGGTTGACTTTGTTGTTTCACTTGCAGAAGAAGTAATGACCAGAAACTTGCACGCTCTCCTCTTTTGTATTTCTTTCCCCGTGCTATGATTAAACACGCTAAATTGTCCGAGAAGCCTCCGACTAGGGTCAACTAGCACCAACAGTGCATGACACACCGCAAAACCAAGCCTACAGATGCTCACTGAGGCTGTTGGCCGTCTGTAAACAATCTGCTACTAATGTCTACCACTCTTTTCTTTGTTAGTTCACAGCTTTCTCCATATTTAAAGTAGTGAGTCACAGAACAAACAAAGGGAAATCAAACTTCAGGCGTGGCTTCAACATTTGCATGTGTTGTTCATTGAGGTCACAGTCAAATGAGGACAGTGATGGACAAAGATTTACAGGATGCTGGAAACCTTTGGGTGTTGGTGTGTTTCACCCCCATCCTGCCATCTTTCTACCAGGCTGTGTGTGTACCAACACCGATGTGAGACACCGCCCTCGAGGGTTCGGCTCTTTCCTCACAAACACATGAACAAACAGAGGAGAAACTGGGAGAAGGAAATGAGGGAGAGAAGTGGGACACAACAAACCACTCCACATTTTATTGGGGTGATTGTGCAGATTTATAAAAGTTGACTTCTAATGTTCCTTTCCTCGCTCTAATCTAAAGACAAAGTGCGATGATGTAATGCTGCTCCATAATTTCTCAGAGAAATATAAATGACTAACATGCCATGTGCGTTACAGCCACTTGGCTTCACATAACTCCTAGAAAAGCTGATTTCATGCACTATTCTCAGCAGAAAGTAAAGTGTAATCTGCTGTATTTTCTTTGGAAATTAATGGGCTATATATTATGCTTTCAAAGCAACTTTTCAACAGTTAAGATGAGATAAAATTTTAATCATGCCTCTGGGGAAACTGGGTCATTGCAGCAGCAGCATGAAGGTTATATTGGGAGAGCAGATACATGCTTCCATTGTCCCCAAAACACTGTTTTTTAGGGCTCTATTTTAGTTAATTTATCATTCCAGTAGTGTTGACTTGCTCTTTCTTCTGCATGGTGAATCCTCCTGGGGGTGGAAAATCCCAGACTAACACCTGGACAACACTACCCCAGAAACAGCCCCCCCACCTCATCAGCTGATTTCACAGTGATTCAAGGATCCCTGCACCTCTGCTTTCACACTGCCTCCAATCCTCAACTCGTTATCAAGCTATTAGTCCTCACTGATCTTTAGGAGCTTCTGTCTCGACCCCCCTCTGCCTCCAGCCCCCTCCAATAAACACTCCACAGACAGAAGGAAGCGTGTGACTCAGGATCAGACCAGCTAACTTTGGCTAGCAGGTTGGGGTTAGTGAGGAATGATCAGACCATGAATTTAACAATCTGACTTTGTTGTGTATAATAACTCTGCAGCTAAAGCACTTGTTGAGAAGAACAGAGGCAAAATACAGCAACAGCTCTTTATTAAAGGTACAACTACACTACTCCACAGGGAGAACTTCACATCTACTTTAATGACTTATCTGGGTAAAAATTTAAAATTTAGTATCAACAGAACAGAAAAATTCCCCCTTGGAAGTCGTTTCCTGAAGCTTGCATTTTAGATCGGCTAAAACGCTTTTTCTGAGTAAACAAGAGGCCAAAGTCCTACAATAACTTTGTGTTTCAGCCTTAAACTGTTGTTGTGTAAACCCCAGACCCCTAAGTCTGTTTTTTTTTTTTGGTCATTGGCTGCAGACAACCTTTGGAATTAGACCAAATGAACTCTTTTCTTTTACTATCAGTATTAATGAAGTACTTTTATCTGAGAAATAAAAATCCTACATGCTTTTGGTGTTGTAACTGTAGAAAGAAGTAGAATTGGTGTAAAGGCTGGATTTTGCTTTCCGTGCAAGATTCGCATGAAAGAATGCATGTTGCTTTTACTCTTTTCCTGTCTGCGCGGCGTCCATTGGCTTCCATTCTCAAACTGCAGGGGGCGGTGCATTGCAAACACGCCTCTGCTAGAACGCTAAACTAGAGTAGAGGAAGTCTGCCTTTGTTTCCACAGTTTAAAACATTACTTTTTTAGTCTATTTCTCTTCTCTTTAGAGTGTGACCACAAGGAACAGTCATCACATAGTTACTATGGTGATCTGTGTGTAATGAATCAAATAAATGCCTATATTTTTTGCAGTTTAGACATTTGAAACTTCAATTTGGCCGCCATGTTTGTCAGTGCGTCTGTACACAGCAGTTATAGGAGGTGCATGACATGGAAATTTCCTGTGTGAGGGGGCATGGTTGCTAAAATGATGTCACTTGTCCACGTTAGGTGCCGTGGACCATGCCTACACGTCAAGCATAAACCAGGCTTAAGGGTTATACTTTGGAAAACATCTGCAGAGATTTGAGCCAAAACTTCCTATCTTATAGGAAAAACTCTGAGACTCAACTTGGCTTTTGTTACTTTTAAGGTCAGAGGTCATCAGTGGTGTAGCTTGTGTTGTACTGAAGTTAAAGAAAAATGAACTTGGTTGATGTATTGTGTGGTTCAGTGAGCTGGTGAAAGAGGAAACAGTCTGAGGTCTGTTAAACTGCCTGCTTTCACTCAAACGTCCTCCAAATGTTTTCTTTTTAGTCCTTGTTTGGATCACAACCCTCTGACACGTTAAGGCCGGAGTGTAGCTCAGGAAGCAGAGGAACAGCTAACACTGCCTGTCTAAAACAAGAAGAGGCGTTTAGGGAGAGCGAAGAGTGGCAGGATGGACCAACAGGCTGCCTCTCACCCACCAACCCCCCCACACACACACAAACACACTGCTCTTCTGTCGTTATCAGCAAATGAAGAGGGGCTGGGAGGTCCAGGGAAAAGGGAGGAGTGGGTGATAAAGCACAGAGGCCTTGTTGACAGGTAGTTGCCCGATGGCCCATACTGTGTCTGACAGCTCTGTCAAAGATCTGCTGTTGACGTGTCTTGTTCTTTGAAGAGACAGTTGAGCTCTTGTGTCACGTTTGTTGGAGCAGGAAGTAAATGAGCTTCTTCAACGATGTCTCGGTCTTGTTACAGGAAGTGTCTTGACATGTTATGATGTATCGTATTGTCTTCTTTTTTGGACTGATTCAGCAACGCAGGGCTCAGAATGGGGAAATTACATGACAGGCAATTTCCTGATTGTGTGAAGTGGAAACCAGAAGAAAACCAAACCATATGGAGCTTAAACTCTCTCATGCACGTCTGAAACATCTGCTGTTAATTCTGTAATGATGTAATAATTCTAATATCTGAAGAGGCAAATTTATGAGAGGATTGGCACATGAGCTGAAACCTCAAGTGATGCTGATTCAACATCTTTTCTGATGGTTTGATTTCTTCAACATGGCTGACACTTTGCAGGAACACGGCTCTATCGTTTCAGTATTTCTGCACTGCTGCACACAATCTCACATTTTTATAAACCAACTGACTCATTTATTTGCTGTTTGGACGCAGAGCGACCTTGAGTGTGTACGGTTGGTTGGTTTCAGCGATGGCGATGACGGTTGAAGGCGCTCTGCAGACGACGGCGCTGAAACCCTATAGGGGCTCCATATTAGCGGGCACTGAGTGAAACAGTCAACAGCAGTGTTTCAGGGAAGCAGTGGAGCTTTAACACCTACTGTAACGCCCTGCCCTGCTTCCTGCTCTGGATTACATCTAGGCTTACAGAATATTAGACACACACACGCACACACACACAAAATGCTTAGACTTTTTTTCCCCAGTGCTCTCCCTCTTTTCACCTTTCCCACCCACTCACATTGAGGTTATTCAAACTGCTGTATTGCACCTACTCATGTTCAGATCCTCTCACACACACACACACACACACACACACACACACACACACACTCTGTCACATCCAAGCTCTTTCCTATCCCACTTAACTCATACCTGTAATAATTCGCCTGTTAGTCTTGTGTTAATGGACAAACAACTAAATATCCAGACATCAGCGATACAAAACACACCATTCAGAGCAGTTATTACAGCTCCTCACACACATATGTGCACACACTTGCATCACATGGTTCCTTTTGTTTGGTATCAGGGTAACAGTAATGGAAAGCCCCCTCATGTGAGCAGTGGCCTCTTTTAGTAATTACTGTATGGAAGGTGTAATGGAAGTTCAACCCCCCTTCAACAACACAATGACATGCATTCACACACTGATCATACACACATTCAAACAGTCATACAGTCATGTTTAGCAGCTTGTTCACACTTCAAATCTGTCAAACACAGCAGATTACGCAAGGGCTCAATGCAACAAAATGCAGTGCCTGGCAAAAAAAAGAAAAGAAAAAGGCGCCACCAAAAAAAAAAAAGTTCACACACTCTAATATTTTGTTGGACCGCTAGCTTTGATTGCAGCACACTTTCCTGTGGCATTGTTTCAATAAGCTGCTGCTATATTTGGAGATATATTTCAATCCAGTGTTGCACTCATTTTTCTCTAAGACATTGGATTTGAGCTCGATGAATCCTGGCATTAGCATCTTGGAATATGCCAGTGCCATTAGAGAAAAAAAATCCATAGATAGAATAACCAGGTAGTCAGCTGACCTCATTATGGGAACATAATGTTTTTTAACCTAGACCTGAGCAACTGCAGCAACCTCAGATCATAGCACTTAACCTGCCTTACTTCTTACCCTGATGCGCCCATCACTCTGAAACAGGTTAAATCTGGACTCATCAGACCACATGACCTTACCTTCTTCCTCTAGAGTTCAATCTTTATGCTCACGAACAAACTGAAGCCTTTTTTCCCCTAGTTAGCCTTACTGATAAGTGATTGTCTTCAGACTACACAGCTGTTCAGTCTCAATCCCTTGAGTTCCCTTTGCATTGTGTGTGTGGAAATGCTCTTACTTTCACAATCAGACACACTCATGAGTTCAACTGTCATCGTTCCTTGTTTAATTTGGCCAAATCTTTAAGGATCCACCAATCATGATCATTCAGGATTTTTTTCTGACTGCTATCTTCCTGGAAAACGATGGTTCCCCACCATCCTTCCAGTTTTTAATAATATGCTAACCCAATTTTAGTCGTTTCTACATCAATCTCCTTCAATGTTTTCTCTGCTTGATGCCAATGATTTGACCCTCCTTAAACAGACTAAAATCTTTTCCACAACCACAGGATATGTCTTTCTCCATGGTTGTTCAAGAAATGAGAAGTGACTCATTACATCTGCTGGGGTTAAATAACTTGTTTCCAGCTGAAAGATAATCGCCCATGCTGTAATTATCCAACAGGATGCTTGTACTTATTTGCGAAGTTAAATTCAGGTAGTGACTTTTTTTTTGCCTGGTAGTGTATCATTCTATGTAAGTAACAAATAAAAGTACGATGTCTTGATGCTGTCTGAGTTGGTCTGATAATCCCTGAGGTCAGATGATTTTTCAAAAGAGTGTAAAATTTGCTAGAGGTTTCAATGATCTTGTACAATCTTTAACTCCCTAATATAGTTTTATTTGAACTTGAAGTGTAATCCCTTGAGAAAAAAACTTCCCAAACTTGCCAAGTAGTTTTGGTGCTGAACCAAAGTCAGTTTTCTACAAGGTCCCCACTCTACCAAACCATGTTACAGTCATTTTTGATCTTCAACCTCCACAATGGGATTTTTTTTTCTGTATGCCCTCTGCTTGATCTATGCGTCTGCACTGAATCTTGACAAGCATGCACACTTTAGAGCAAGGCAGCAAACCCTTCGATTAGTCTGCTTGGAAGTGTCTTATTTCCTGCATCTACAACATTTCCGTTACCCTCATCTCTGTCAACACTTCTCCCTTTTTGTCTTTGAAATAACTGCGGGATGACCATCTGCTGCTCATCAATTATCAGCTTCATCTCCAACATAATAAACTCAGAATCAACTCAGAGTCAGTTGCTTTGGTTCTCTGTACGTGAACAAGCAGACAATGCAGCTGGAATATAGTGAAATTACCACCATAGAAATAATTGCATTGTGGCGGATTATTGCAAAGTGACACAAACACAGCAACAAAGACCAATATGTTGGACTAAAGAAGGGATAAGCCACCATGGTATAGCCACAGAATAGTAATGAGTCTAATAAGTCCTCAGGAAATGAGGGCTCCTTGGATGACCATTGTGTCATGGCAAACTAGTCCTGACTGACCGATCAGAACTATTCCTGAGCATGAGATCTGACAGTAGCACTTTATTTGAAGGGTGTGCCTAAGACTAACATGGCACTGTCACATAAACATGGCATGACATCTATCATTAAGTTGCAGGAGGCCTCATGCATGTTAATGAATTATGTCATTAAGTGTTACTCGGTCAATTATTTCTCATTTAATGTAAAGTCGACATTGTTCGGGGATGTTTCTGTTATGACAACTTGACATTTACAAAGATAACATAACCTGCCACTGTTTTACCAACAATGTTATGTTGTCATTGCAAAAACATCCCCAAACAATGTCTGCTTTGCATTAAAGGTGACATAATTCATTGAATGACACTTAATGACAACATTCATGAACATGCATGAAGCCTCCTTCAACGTGATGACAGATGTCATGTCCTGTTTATGACAGAGTCATGTCAGTTTTATGGATACCCCTTCAAGTAAAGTGTTCCTGATCTGACTGATCCTGCTTACATCTGCATATTTGGATTATCCCTGAAGTCACAGTACCATAGATATCCACTGTTTGATAGAGCGACTCATAGATGTTGATTCAGCTCACTCACTGTATGTGTCTGACAGTTTTACACTGGGAATACTCCAAATGTGCCTCTGTTGCATATTGACTGCATGCTCGCTCATCCATTAACTCAAACCGACTGCCTGTTCAGTCCTGCACCTTGCAGAGGTGCCAGACCAAGGAATTCCTGTGCTTCCCACTCCATTAATTAGCATCCCTTCATTTACTTTGGGCTTTAAAACCTCAAACCCGTTGACTCCTGCAATAGCTCTGTGCATTATGTGGGTTTGTCGTTATAGTCAAGCTTAATGCCATCTCATTTTGGCATGATTTTTGTATTTCAAAAGACACTGGGTACTTTTTGGTAGTTTCCGTGCACAACTTCCTGCCCTGCTTGTTTGCTTACTGTAAATTAAAACATCACAGCTTCATCATCAAGCAAAATTATGAGGCTTGCATATTTGCTACAAACCGCAAGAGCAGGGATGCAGTCCAACTGCAACTCAGTGGATCCAGTTTGAGTTGACACATTGACTTGAATAGAAACTTGTCTGATCTGGCGGTGGAGCAGAGCCAGACCAGAGACGCATTTGGTGTATTTTGGCTGTAGTACATGTATGCAACGGGCCTGCTATGATGGATGCCAAACATCATAAACCATTACCGTTAGATAGCAGCTTGGATACATTTATCATCCATGCAACTTTTCTAGATGCAACATTAACAGATGCCTGTTTAACTTGTCTTGATTTTCTCTTTAACCTCTCAAGACCTGAGTGTTTGTCTGGTGTGCATTTTTTTATTTCTCCTTGATATTTGGGATTAGTAAGACCTAATTAGTTTGTACAGGAAGTTTTGTTTCTAGTGTCATAGTTAGCTACAAGTTTTTCGTTATAAGTGTTATTGTTTATAGCAACTCTTTTTCCTACTGAAATGGGTGTAAGGTTGTGATGTCACCAAAAGATGACGTGGGAAGTGTTTCTAAATGTGGCTAATAGATTAAAGGTTTTTAAAAAAGAAGTTTCATGAGTCTGAGTGGCAGAAATGTAATGTCCACATATGTAGATGCAAGTTCTTAAGAGGTGAATGGTTCTTTATCTTGTCAAACATGTTAAACTGCTCTTGCTATTATTGGGTATAAAACTTTTGAAGATGAGTCGTAACTCGAGGCACTTCTCCAGGCATCCTGGCAGGAAGTGTTCCTGAAGAAGACGGCACATGAATATGAGCAGCTTAATAAACATGCCTTCACTTGCTGAATAATAAGGACTGTTTCTATCAGTGAGTTTGCCAAAGAGTTTCTCCCCATATTAAAGTCCAACCACAGTCAATGCCAGAATCAAAGTCTGTGCAGCCACTGACTCAGCTGTGCATTGAGCACATTTCATATATCCACTTCTGATCATTACTATTCAATGCACAGTGCTGATTTTTAAACGTCCTTTTCTTGCTCTATTTGGCAAATGCGCACACATAGGTGCACACATGCCATCTGTCGAATGGCCGACCTTATCTGTTATCAGCATGTCATTTGCCAGTCATACCTGCCTGTCGTCTGCAGCCTGTGTCCCAGAATGCTGACAGATAAGCCCGGGTGAGTGCATATGCCAGTCAAGCATAAGTGTGTGCTCTTTGGATCTCACACTCTTCCACTTTTGAGAGGTTCCCACGTTCAGCTGGGTTAATCTCGGTCCCTCTAGATGTAATCCATTGAAATGGTCAGTTAGAAGCAAACCATACAAGCTCCATTATCAGCGCACTCACATGAAAGTGGAAGACACACGGATGAGGACTGGAAGGCACTACACACACACAAACTCACACAGACGACACAGCGGACAAATCTGAATCCAAGCAAAAGGATGCGCTTTGAGAAGTGCCACTGTTGCAGCAGAAAGACAAGCTACTCACTAAACCATGACATCAATTGGGAGCTGTGTTTGAGGGCATAACTGAGCATGAAATAAGGCCGACAATTCAAACAGCTTCTTTTTATGGGGTGTGATGAAAACAGATTTTATGGAACATGGTTTTTCATGTCGGGTCTATTTCAGTGAAAAATATCAAGGAGTGAAGTTAGAAAAATGGACTGAGGTCGACCACATACAGCCAAGAACTAGAGAGTGCAAAGAAGTAGACATGTTGTTTCCTGTTCACTTGATGGAGGCTCTAAAGGCTCATTTTTAACTCGGTCATTGTCATTCTAACACAGCTAAGATTTATAAAAAGTTATGCATAAGTAAGAGTGTAGCTGTTTAAGTGATAGGTATGGAGAACTGGTTCCTGTTAAGAGTCAATAAGAAATGGTTCAATCCATCCATATTTTTAGCCGTTTTGCTTAATGATTCCCCGTATTGATTCTTTACATTACGCCGCAGCAGACAGACCTTACGTCTTGACTTTGCTTAACTTAACGGATAAATAACAGTTTCCCAAGGAAAGTCTCATTCAGGATTTTCTGCTTGAAGTTTTACTGAAGATGTAAAACTGAACACATAAAGAAACAAAAATTACTGTCGCACAAAAGATTCATTTTCAATACATTCAACATGTTACACATCTCTGTTTGTACCAAAAACAGTATAGTGAGCAGCGCTAGCTTGATGCTAGCATATATGGGGAAATCCCGTTGATATGTTAGCAGTTAGCATTCATTGATATAGCTTAAGTTTCAAAACAGAATTTCAACTTTTATCACAAGAACATGTCACAGTTACTCTTTTAGAGCAATGCAGAGAACTTTAAATGTCAAAATACTGACAGGCAGATTTAATCCAACCAAAAGAAAAGTTGCATGCAAGCTCATGGCTGGCTTAAACACAACTACGATAAGCTCCAGGTTCCACAAACGCAAAGGAAGCATAGACTGTATAAAACATGGACGTAGTCTCCGTGACGTCACCCGTCTGTTACTGCAGCTCCGTTTTGAGGCTAAACGGCGGGCACGGCCATATTGGAAATGGGACGAGTGACGAGTGCCCAAACTCACAGCTATTGGGCGTCCGTCAGTCACGTGATCTGAGCTGTGGCTCTGATTGGGCAAGCTCTCGATCCTAATATCTTCCAAACGGCCGAGTTAGAAAAAAATTCACCCCCTCACAGTGTGTGCCGTTAGCGAAATTAGCGATGCAGACGAGAGACAGAGTTTGTACCAGGCTTTAAATACGCTAATTTCGGCTCTGAAAACGGCCTTTTTCCTGTCCACTTGTACAGGACTCCCAGTGCTTAAGAAGCCGGCCTCAAGCGGTCACTCAAGGAACAGCAGCTTTTTAGCACTTCCGTGTTGTCTCATTTTTTCAGACCGGAGGTTGCCGCTTGAAAGGAAGGCATTGCTACTACCACTTCAAGACACTAAGTAGCAAACTTCAGTCAATAACATAAAACTAAACAATACATCATGCCATGTTTTTCATATCCTGAGGTATCCAGATCCAGTGACCAGTTTCATATTTATGTATTTATAATCTATAAAATGTTGCTGACGAAGAAAACCTTTAAAGCCTTCTTTGGGAATCAATGAAGAATTGGATCAATAAGCAGAATTGAAGAGGGCATCTATGAGTAAAATCTTATCAATACCTATCCCTAGTGATAGGTGTGTTGTAGGTGTTTGCTATCTCGGCAAAATTTAGTTTGAATTGGCATTTCAACATTGCAACTATCACATCTGAGCCTCTGAAGAAACCTTTCGATGAAGCAATGCTATGATTACACTCATTATTTCATACATCCTATAGCGTAACTTTGCCAATATCTGAACCCATCAACCATCTGCTGATGAAATAACCAATGGGATCAATAGACAACGTGTCCAAGGACTTCAAGCCAAGACTTCCTACATGTGCAATGTGTTTGCAATCTGCCGAGCAACTTGAGGAGCAATGACTGGGGTTGGAATTTAGAAACAATGTGGACGAGCGAGTTGGAAGCCAAAATCTTTCAAGTTGATTTCTGTTTATAGAGATGAAATGAAATGAAGCCAAATCTTCATCAAGAGCTGGGGTGACATCACAGCTGATGTCTGTTTTTCACAAGACCAAGACCAGATTTAGATGCTCAAAATCATGTTAGTTGCCAAATTTATTTGAGAGCATTTGATACTAACGGAGCTTGAAGTTTGCTAATTTATCAAAAGGTTCCTTGACGTTTTCAGTATCCATTACCTTGGGATCAAAGAGATGAGGAATGAGCTGCTCTACATCCCAGAACTGCACAGACACAGGTGTTATGCAGAAGTAAAGTTGGATATTATCTCATGGCTAAATGCACAAATGAACTCCCTTCTCCTGTGAGGTACTGAAGCCGAAGCTGTGTTCGAGTTTCTGTGAATGTGATTGAAATAGATCCAGATGGGCAGCCTGTTCTCTTTGCAACCAAAGAGGATGATTCACATAAAGCAGCATCCATCTCCATAAGTGTAGGAATGTAAGAGTGAATAAGCTGAATGTGACAGTAGTATAAGTGCTTTAAGTGGCTGCTCTGGAAAAAAGCTGTAAAAGTGCAGTCCACTTATCCATTTGTCTTAGATGCAGTGATACACACATAGAAATGTTCCAAGAGATATTTAATGTCTGAGTTGCTTTTTGTTGCTTTGGTTTAAAAGGATAACTTTCCAACACTTTCAAGTGAAAAAAATGCCTGATAAGGATCACTCATAAGAATATCTCTCATCATATTTTACTGTACAACTCTGTCATTCTGGATGTTGTGGATTTTCTCCTGCTGAAAATTCCAGTATGAACACAATGCATAGCACAGAATAGACCTACATGGAGACTTTTCTGACACACATACACACACTGAGCAAAGTGAAGGGGACCTGAAGACATAGTGGTGCTCGGAGGTGGGTGGCACTCCTCAGCGACTCTCAGTAATAAAAGTCGAGCGCTATTTGAAAAGGCCCTATTGTGGCTTCATTCTGTTTTTCCACGAGGGTAACATTCCTCCCAAATTGGACAAAAGAATTTTAATGGGGCGGCTAATGGACTGTGATTAGATAGGAGGAGAGGGGGAGAGAGAAGGAAAGAGAGAGGGAGAGAGAAATAGGTGGGCCTTGTTGGGAGTGGGCAGGATGGGGGGCTAAATGATGCGATGGGGGGGCTTGAGTTTCATCCATCCTGAGAGAGGGGGCGATGGGCCAGGAGATTACCCCATTTACCTGCAACCTTTGAGGGGGAACTGGAGAGGAGGACAGGGGTTTCATTGCGGAGGTTGGGTTGAGAGGGGGACACAGGGGACTCCACTCCAAAGGTATATGTGTTCATATAGTGGAGGGATGGATGGAAGCCCACCTGCTTTTAGCTGTAAGTGGATTCAGTGTGGCTCGAGTGGCTTAATGCAGGCTTACTCACTGTTATACAAAGAGACACGGCAGGACTGTGCAGCTGTCTCTACAAGGAGGCTTAAAATAGAACTGGGGGATATATCTTTTAGCCAAATCTGAGTTTATCTCTTAGACCTGTGGACTGGATTCCTCAGACATTTAGTCTTATTCATTGACTGTGTTTACATGCACACCATATTTAGATTAAGGTCCATATTATGTAATATGGACCTAGGCAATACTCTGAAACAGCTGTTTACATACTCCACAGAGTGATACGCTGACAGAATATACCCATTTTCATGACAGACCTCATCTCGGGGCGTTTGTTTGAAAGCACAATATTGACATTAGCACCAAGAAGTCAGAGATGCTAGCTTATGCGTTAAACTGTGTAATATTTGTATCCATTCTTTAGCAAAACCTGGCTTGATCTCTCGTTCTTATTCACCTCATCAACCCCGACAACCACCTGCTCTGTTGTCCGCTGAAAACCTGCTTGTCACACTTTTAAAAAGAAAATTAAAATTCTGTTTCCTCCTCACCCCAAATGTGTAGAAACTTGCTTTCATGCCATTTTGAACCTGCGCATCAGGAAAAAAATCCTTTACGCAGTTAATTCAGGAGCATATTCCGACTAATGTGTTTCCATGACCCAATATTCGGGGTTGATACAGGCATATGACAAGGGTCTTATTTGGGTTTTTAATAATTGTAAAATAAGCCTAATTGGGTTATGACAATTGGAATAAGGTGTTTACATGACGCCTACTCAATCAGAATATTGTCATTATTCCGATTAATACAGTAATATGGTGTGCATATAAATGTAGTCATTAACCCTTTTTTAAAAAAATGTGCTGCTGATTTTGTCTACGTCACAGCCAAGCTATTTCAAATATTCCCTGGCTGTAAGCACATGTAAAACTTGATATCAAGTTAAATTTACCAGCAGCTATCGTCACTCAAGCCCATCTCAAGGTATTTGGACAGTTGGGGAATTTAATTTCATATTTAACACAACCTGTCTGCTACTTAACATAGTCATCTTGCTCAACAAATCAAAAAGTACCAGTGTTGTTGTGCAGTCACCAAACCTCAAGTCTGAGGCCCAGTTTAATTTAAAATGCACCTCATAGAGAACAGTTGTGTTTAGTCTTAAACTGAAAGTTTTGACCATGAATTAGAACATTTTGAACCTAATATAAACCTTGATAAAGACAAGTAACACATGACAATATGTGAGATTTCTGACTTCTTCTACAACCTTTTTCTTGATTTGTGTTGGACTATTTGTATTTGAGCACAGTATAAATGCCTAATTCCTTATTCAACAAATGCATTTGATTTTTTTTTTTTTTTTAACACACAGTGCATCCCTTACCAGCAGTGTAATTGTCATCTCTCATTTTTGTTGAAAATACTCAACCACAATCCATTTCAAAGCCTGCCCATAGCTAAAGAAGATTAAAACAAACAAACAACACAATGAAAATGTATCTGGCTTGTAGTGATGTCGACCTCATGATGTGTTAATGCATTTCACTGTGCTGGTGGTATTAAGAAAAAGGTCAGTGGGGTTTTGGCTGGGGTGAAAGGAGGAGGGTGGTATCTCTTTATCATCCACCTGTCTGAGCGTAGACAAACAGGAGCTCATCAATAACTAGTGGGCTACTGTTGACTTTTTATCCATTATTCATTGAGCACTAAAGGGGCTATGAGAAAAAAAATCGTGTTGTGAACTTTTGTTGCTTTTGGTTAATACCATCTTCCAACTGTGCACAATATGCTGAATGGATTTTAAATGATGGAGGTGTGACTGCTGTTCTTGTTTGGCTGGTCGCTCCATCACTTTGGTTTACAAATGAAACAGTAACAATTGTTAAATGGAAGATTTGACTGTCATTCATGGTCCAAAGAGGATGAATCTTATGAGCTTTGGCGATCCTGTGACTTTTCTTTTTGTGCCAGTAAAATCTTGATGCATAGTGATGCTCTTATCTGACATAGGTGACATCTGCGTATAAAACATTACAGATTTTGACATCTACTGATGGTTTCAGCTACACTTGTTTCAACTCATATTCCTGGCTTCCAGATGATGAACTCCAGAAAAAAACATTAATCTGGTGTCATTATTTGACTGGAGAAAAATGTATAGCGAATGGGCTGTTATGTAAATAAGGACCCAATAGGGGTTAGACAAGACCCCACAGCTTCATGTCGGGGTCTTGTCTTCCCCCCATCAGGATCCTAATTTGCATAACTACCCCTTCGTTGTGCATTATCCTGCTTTTACCCAGCTAATAGCCAAAGCCATTAACATAATTTTGCAAAATGTTGATTTAAAGGCGACACTCAATGATTCAAATGTATGTGCACTGATAAAAACATCATATTTGAATTATATGTTGTATCAAATATTGGTGTGTCAACATGATCATTCAATTGAAGACTTCTGCAAGTTTATTAACAATGATTTTTGGCCTATTTCAGCTCTCCCTTCCATTAAAGAGTTGCATTCGACACTTCTTTATAAATAAACACAGCTTTATGTCACAACTGTTGCTTATGGTTTAAGTTTCTTTGTAATCTGTAACTTAGAGCACGTCCTCTCAATAATTTTAATCAATATCAGGGGTGTCAGAGGGCTGTGTAGGACCAGAATGAATTTACATGAGCCAAAAAGTAACTAAAGTAGTAGCCATGTTCTCTGTATTCTCTGTTGTGCTGACTCTGATGAGACTGCAAATGATGTTTGTTCGCAATCATGCCTGAGTCTGGTTCATGTTGGAGAAGTGTGACAGAAGGGGGGGCAATCATGCTTGAGTACAGCAAGGTTTGGGTGGCCATTATATCTGAACTTGTTACCATCAGTTCTGCTACTGCTGGTGCCTGGATTGCAGGATAGGATCCCGTATTAAAACACCCATGCTTTTTGGTCTACCGATTTAGCATGTAAGTAAAAACACACATTTTTGTTTCAATGTTTGCTAAAATAATGCCATCATGCCAACATCTGAAATTTTTGTTTTTTAGATTTCACACATGCAGCTCAACACTCAAACTCAAGGCAGTTCTCTGGAGTTTTGTACGTGTGAATACAACTTGTACCACTGTCCCCATAAATTAAAGTGGTTTATTTTCATGTTAGTGGTTCGGTAAGTACCACATTGATCCATCAGCACTGATGCCAACGATGAGACTCTCAGAACGAGCCTCTCTGTGTGCATTTTTGCTCTTCAATATAACCCCTGTCACATTTTAAAAAGTTGGAAGTCATCATGAATGAAAACCTCACCTCACTCCTCTGACTCATTCCTACATGATAAATTGAAAATCACCATTTCAGAAAACCAATTTCTGTTTCAAAAGCATGACCCTCTCTTCCATGATCTCCTTCATCACTGCTTGGCTTGTCTCTCAGCCTCCAATTCCACCAGCCTGGAATGACTTGAACTACTTTCTGTCTTCAGGAGTGTGCACACAGCACACAAAAACACACACTCTACTCTTAGCCTCATCCTTATGCAGATAAACTCTCTGTCTCATTCCCACACACATACGCACACATACATACCGTCATTCTTTTCCAAATTGGATAGAGACACTACCATGCGATATTTACATAAGTAATAACAGGCGCTTGCTCCAGGGGCCAGCAGCTCCTATCTCACAGCAGCACGGAGGTAATTGCTATTTTGACGCAGAGGTGCTACCTGTGTGTATGCTTAAGTGTGACCGCATGTGTGTGTGTGTGTGAGTGAGGAGGGTTTATCGGAATACAAATCAAAGTAAGACCGGTGAATTTATTAAGGATTTGTTTCTGCGTGTGTGTAGGCGTGCATGTTTGGAATTTGACAGAATCAACCTCTCCGTCTCTCTTTTTTTTTATTCCCGGCACATGTCTGGTTGTGTTTGTGTTCGTTCTGGTCCAGCGGGAGACAGCGGGCTTCATCTGAAGCCCACAGCTCCTCAGCCTGATATTTGGTGTTAGGCTGGCGCAGTTTGCTATCGGCACACATCGTCCCATGCTGCAAGTGTGCTGCTGTGTGTTTTGGACGGTTGGTGTGACTGGATCCCCCTGCTTTAATTTCATTGTCTCTCCCTCTCTCTTTCTCTCTCTCCATCTGTGTGAGTGTTTGAATATGTTTATCTCAGGCAAATATGTGGGCAGCTGCCAACGTGCCCTGGATGACTGTTTCTTGGGGAATATGTTTATTTTGAATGAGCTGGTGTGTGTTTTTTTTGTCTTTGCATGTGTTTTTCAGCTTGGATTGTCTGAGCTGTGTATCGTCTTGAGCCCCTGCTCGCTGTGTGTATTCTTGTCTTTTTATCCTTATGAGGTCCATTGTTATTCCAACACTAATACTGAAGATTTGAAAAGTAAAGTTCAAGATTCTGTCACTCTGTCTCTCTCTTTTGTTTAATTGAAGTTTAAAGATTTAGCCTGGTTAGAGGGTTAGACTGCGTGTCAAAGGATTAATGTAGCTAATACACACTCCTCACAGGTACTGAGTCAAATGTTGCTGTTTTGTGTGTAAATGCCCCATGTGTGTGTGTTGGACTATGTGTGTGTGCAATCCACAGCGCTCTCGACAGCTCGACAGCTCTCTCCTCCTCTGTGCAACTCAATAAGCTCTCGCTGCTGTCACTGTGCAGCCGCGGGACGCCATAGCAACCAGCCCACCTTTAGGTGATTACCATGCTCAGCCCTACCTCACCCACCTCCTCCATCTACACCCAGGGTGCCAATGCAGCCCACCCCTGGGAGAGAGAAGACAAAAAGGAGGAGGAGGTGGAGGAGAGAGGAAAAGAATTGCTGGTTGAAACAAAATATTTGAGTGTAGCTTCTTTGCACCTTTGTTGAAGATCAGGCAGGGACATGTTGTCTATGTTTTTGATCAGATTCTAACAAGACAAATCGATCTTTCCCTGTATCTTCAGAGGGGCTGTGTTAAACATGTTTATTTGTATGGGGTTCATAACCTCTCTAAGCCTTCAAAGCATGTGACTCAGTATAAAGTCTTCAAAATGAAGCATCACCAGTGTTTTCCTTTGCTCTATGAGATAAAAATTTGTTGCATAAGCTCTGCCTCATAATTCAAACCTCTTGATTCAACATTGCTAAACACTGACACTTTCATGTCCTACATGCATCTTTTTCAATAAGTCCAAATGTCCTGCTTGTGTGAGCAGCTCTTCAAGAGTTCAAATGTGCAGACTTTGAAATGTTCAGCACTATCATGTCAAGGCTGTGACAGATCTGCAACGTCTGAAAAACTGGTCACATCGAGATATTTTCTAGCCCTTTTTTAAAGGAAGTTCAAGTCCCGAAATTCACATGCACTTCCCTTTCACACAAGCTGATTTATCTCTGAAGCACTTTTGTAACTCAGTGATATGTTGACTCAGGTAAGGAGGAGAAGATCGGGAAGAGGGAGGGTTGGTAATGATTGTTTTATTTAAGATTCTCTTTACATGTGGAGGAAAATTAAGGCAACAGAAACACAACACTAGAAAACAACGCTATCAACTGAGGCGGGACGTAACAATGTCAAAAAAACTGCTCAAAGTCATCACACCACTGATCTACATCCCTTGGGCCTGTCGTGTTCATACATGCACTCACTCCAGCTTTATGTAGTTTGCATAAAATAAGAGTAAACAAATTTGGCTGTTTACTTCCACACATGCACCATTCATGCACAAGGTCCCCTTAAGGGTTTATAAAATGCAATAGACAGTACAATAACTCCATCATGAACCTATGACAGAAAGAAGCTTTGATGCTATGCAGCATGAGGACACCAGCAGAAAGAGCGGGACAATCAGTGAGAATGTTAGAAAAGTTGTAGCTGTCAAGCCACCATGCTTTCACTCAGAAGTCACTTTTGACACAAAGGGCCTGTTTCCACTGACAGCATATTTTATGTCACAGTTGTGTTATGTACAGCAGAGTGATCTGTATGTCTTGATGGAATTTTACCAATTGACTTGATAAGTTACGAAGACCTGAAATGTAGAATTAGCAGCAGATTTGAACCTAGAAAAATGGTTTGGAAGGTTTCTTCTCCTTATGCACCACTGGTGTTGTCGATATCAGAGATCCAGATTCAAGCACTCATGGTACTGTAAGAACAGTTACAAGAACAAAACTGTGACCGAGAATGTTTTCTGCACAGAGAGCGCCAAACAACAAAAATGCTCAATTAAGTTGGTTTTGTATGGAGAACAAAAGCTATCAGTATAAGAAACTCTGTTAGTGGAGATAGGCCCTAAAGATAAATTATCAGAGCAGCAAAAATATATCATTTGCATCTGTGGTTTGTCTCTGCTCCTTCATGGCACTGGATCAGATAGGTTTCCATTCAAGTTAATGTTCCAATTAACATTGGATCTGTTCCATTACAGACCCACTGCCTCCCTGATTGGCTGCAGGTCACTCGTGATAGCAATCCTATTTTTGATTGAGCAAGACAGGAAGTGGTGCACGTAAACCACCTACAAAGAGCCGGAGACTTTCAAAATATAAGAAACGGTGTCAAAATTGGAAGGTATTTAGCCCGATTACAACAACAGCAAACAGACACAATGAGTGGAGCCAGGTCAGTACTAAACAGGTTAGAGGTTTTACAGCCCAACATGAATGATGAGAATAAATGATTACTTTTTTGTTACATGGTTCCACCCAAATTCTCTACCGAGCACCCTGGCTGCACAATGGCGGCTCCAGTAACATGGTTGTTTTAGCTTCAAAACCGTACAACGGTAAAAGGTGGAGCCACACTGTCTATTCTATATACAGTCTATGATTGGCTCATGAGGGAAGACTTCACACTCTGCACATTTCCTTTATCTGTTTCTCCCCTGACATGTGCATCAATCTGTGTAATGAACGGGCACATTTATGAGTGTAATCAGTTAACGACAGCACAGAATGTGTAGGCTTTTAGCATAACTAAATCATTGCCACATTAATGTGCTGGACTCTTGCCAGGTTTGCTTGTCACTTGTTGTGACACTGGGTTATATTTGGCTGTAAAGTTTGATTGTTTTATTGCTGAAGCAGGAAGAGGGGGCTGTCCACGACTCAAAGAGAGGAAGCTTTTGGGTCAGCAGGAATGTTTGTGACTGAACACTACGAGAAAATGTGGTGTCAGTTTTGTCAACCACGAGTTTAGAGTCCAAAAACCACAAGCGTTGGACAAATTTGCACTAGTGACAGAAGATGATTTTATTTGTTCATCAGAATCACATGAGAGAAACTACACTTCTAATGGCACCTTTCATTGGTACCAGTTTGTCAGAGCGCAACAGCTGAGAGGCCAAATGCTCATTGTACGCTCATAAACTCCCACTACCTTCTGTGTCTTCTTCTAATTCTCACCAAGTTTAAGGATGACATCAGTTGGATCCAATACTCCATCAACAACTCACGCAATCAAGTTAACCGGTTCAGCCAAGTGTCATTTCGTGTGAGAATATGATGCTCGTGGCTACATCTGTGCTCTAGTTGAAGACTCACGTTTGAAACAATATCTCAGACTCTGAGTGTGTGTGTGTGTGAGAGAGAGAGAGAGGGAGAGAGAGGAGTCTGCTCATGACTTTTACTAATGCACTGTGACTGAAATGTATACATGCTTAAGTGCATGAATAATCTGCACACACACCGTTCCGAACACACCAAAGCTTAGGGTAATGTCCCTGATGGAGACATACATTCCCTCCATATCTTCCACATACATACGCTTGGCGTCACTGCACCGCCTCCTTGTCTGTGATGATTTTGACACCGAGCCATGGAATAACTCTGAAACACCTTAAATCATCTCCCCTGGAGTGCTTGTTCCCTTTTTCGGCTGCCAAATGTCTTTACCATGTAATCTTTTACATAAAATTTCTAAAGCAGCTCAGCATCGGAGCTGATATGCAGCTTGTGTTGATGCTGTAAGCGTTGACTGACTTTGCCGAATCAGACGTCCAATGGCAGCAGCTTAATCTAGCAGCCAGATGAGAGTTTGCTGGATCGTTACCTTCCCCCCTAACAAACCAAAGTGATGCTTCAACAACAAAACAGTGAGATAAGCAGGTTTCCATGCACTTGCAGAGAGTTATTTGTGACTTTGATAGAAACCAAGACACAGAATCTTGTAAATCATACACATCATCGTCACAGGCGGAGGAATAAAAGTTTCCATTGACGCATTTTCTGTATATACCTGTGAAGCATGAAACCTCTATATGTCTTATACAAGAAGAAGCATTGGTGAACCTCTTTGTGAGTATGAACCTCCTGCTGTTAAGTCTCAAACACTGAGTGGCATTTCTCACAACTACTCCGAACTGGAAAATGAAGGGTGGTAAACAACACGGTAGAGACAACAACGCTCCACTTTGAAAACCCTCAGGTAATTCCACAATGACACAAAGGGACTCTTACCGCTCCCTTGCTTTTCTGCAGCCACAGAGAGAGCTCACGCCTGCTGGGCTCCACTGCTGGACCTGCCGTGATGCTTATTGACCGACGCACTGCCGTCAGGGGGTAGAGCCGGGTGGCCGGGGCATGAATAGGTCAGAAAACAGCCAGGATGCTGCGTGGGGTAGATGAGTGGACGCTGAACGGATGGTGGAGCCTATCAGAGATAACATGGATGCACTGAGGAATATTTTAACTTCCCTGGAGGAGAGATTTATTTTATTTTAATTGTTTTATTTTCATTTTTAATGTCTCACAAGCTCCGTTTCCACCATGGAGTTCAGTTCAGTTTTTCTCAGTATGGCATGCATTTAGTGGCATTTTCTTTGACTAAAACAAGGACAGGTCCCCAAATTACAGCACAGCACATTACACCACAGTCTGCTGAGTGGATGAAAAAAAAATCATCACTTCCCATGTGACATCGGGAATAAAAAACAACACATAACCCTGCCATCTTTAAATCTCTTGTCGACTTTGTGCACTTCATAACAGTCACATGCCAACCACAAAGAAGACAAATTGCTGGATGTCTTTCACTGTTGCTCTTTGTTTACTGTGTTACATTTTTCTCCATCGTTGGATTCATTAGCGGGGAACAATGTGTCACGGTGCAATGCTATCAAGCTATAATACAACCAACGGGCAACTGACTCACACACCACTTACCAAGAAGGGCACAGTAGGCTGTGGAAATGCAAAATAAAGCTTTACCAATCAGATCTGTACCAAACTGTTGTGATCCATACCAGACCACTTGGAGGAAACGGGTGTAGTCAACCTTTGAGAGGTTGATTTATCCTAAATTGAGCAAACATTTAGAATATTTCTGGGTTCTAAGTTTGTCATAATTTGGAAAAAGAAGTAAATGCTGGAGTAAAATCATGTATTCATAGCCTGAACTCATAACAGAGAAAGTGTGTTTATTTAAGTGTGACTCCTTGACCATTGGTTTAAATGTGGACAGCGTGTCTCTAGCTCCTGCCAATGTTTAAAATTGAAGCAAAAATACCACCTCGATGGGTGCAGACCATGGACTTTAAATCAAAATGGATCCATAAAAATAATTTTCCCCATTTGAGTCACTAATTTTGCCAGTGGCACATACTGTTATTGGGGGGGTTGAATTGTTTTCCAACTCAGAAATTTAAAAGATAGCAAGATTGGAGCTCACCCAATCAGAGGCACAGTTAGCTCACATGACTGACGGACGCCCAATAGGTGTGATTTTGAACATTTCCAATGTGGCAGCTGTTTTACTCAACGAGTCAGCTTCAGAGACAAACCGCTGCTAAGTGCTGAGTGGTAATAGATGGAAATTCTCTCTGCTTCACTCTGCTTACATGCTCTGGTCTTGGATCCTCTTATGAGTTTTTTAAATTCTGGATGTTCAGGATGCACATTGTGATACATGCATTGAAGACGCCAGTTGTGAGACTGTAGTGTCTGTAGAATGTACAGAGCTTTGGCTTTTTGCGAGCAGACTATGCACAGTCCAAATGTAGTCTAGTGAGGCAACACTTTGGCTTCATTTGTCCATCTGTTAGACAGTCTCTGGTTACTGCTCCCTTCACAAATCTGAAGCAACCTAATCTCATTAGAATATGTGACCTGAACACGAAACCTTAACACAAAATAAGAGTTTATGCTCAGTTCATATAGTTTCATAAGATCAGGCTGTCTAAAGCATGGCCAAACTTGCCCCAGAATCTGAATAAGAACATAATTTTTGGAGAAGAGTGAGGTGCAATCTTGGTTAAGTGCTGATTGGTAATAGGTCGACATTCCACTCTGCTTACATGCTCTGGTCTTGAATCCTGGTATGTATTTTTTTTTAAACTCTGGATGTTCAGGATACACATTTTTGTACATTAATTCAAGACACTAGCTGAAAGAATGTAGTGTCTGCAGAATGTACAGATCTTTGGCTTTATCTAAGGAGACTATGCACAGTCAAATGTAGTCAAGTGAGACGCTACTGGATGCATTTCAGTTTCGTTTGTGGGCTTGACAGAAAATCAAAGTGTGCACATAATCTATAATATGATGAATCTCTTTGCCACAGGTAAACATTGTAAGATAGCTGTAGGCCATATGAAGGTGGACCGCCAGCCATGACTGGTCCCTGGACCTGACCTTGGACATGCCTGTTTTAGCTGTGACTCTGATCCCAGTACGGAGTTTTCTGGAGCTGCAAAACGCAACAAGCACAAGCTGTACTTTCAGGTGAGAAGAAACATGAATTATCTTGAAACTGTAAAAGTCACAGAAAAGTTTTGATTTGTGAATGAAAGGTACACAAACGGTAAATTATTGGGCAGTATGAGTTTATATATTTGCTCGGACATCAGTGTCTAAACCACTTTGATTAGAAATGTCAGGATGAGACTTTATATAGAGGTGCACTCACTGTAAAAATATCAACTTAAAAAAAAAAATCTCTTATCTCAAAACAATAATGAAAGGTAATACAAGGGCAGCAGAACATCAGATTGTCACCAAATGTGTACCTTAAGTCTCGTAGGTTTGTAAATGGCTCTGGATGACAGCCTCCGTGAAGGGTCGTACATTAAAATGTAAAAAGTAGCAGAAAAAAGGAAAGTGCCTGGTCAAGCAGCGGAGCGGCGAGTAAACACAGACATGATGCGAGTCAGAAATAATGTAGAGCAAATATTTTCAAATGCTGTCCTGAGGAGATAAAGAGAAAACAGCGAAGAGACATTTTGAGGGCTGTAACTGTGAAATAGCCCAGGAGGTGTCAAGAGAAACACTGCAAACACAGATATATGCAATGAACAGCTTTCAATAAAGGATAAAGAGAGAATGCAGGCGATAGAGTTCAAGAGACAATGACAGACTCATGAGTTTAATGTGAATCATTATGTTTTTAACAATGGCATCAAAGAGAGATGAGTGTGACTTAACACTGCTACTAAGAGATGTGGTTAATTGTAAACTAGGTTGGAAACAGGTTCCCGTATATTAAAAAGAGAACAGCTTGTGTGTTTTTCTTGGTGATGTGTCCAGTCCAGTGGATTTGATCTCATCCCTGACAGTGCGGTTCAGCACGGCCCCCCTGCTGCTCCTTTGATCTCCTCTTTCCTTTCTGCCTCGGTCTCCTCTGACTCCCACTCGCTCTGACCTCCAGGGACTGTCTTCTTGACTGTGAGCCCAAGGACCTGGCATGAGGCTGGGGATCTGAGGGCGGTGGGTGGGGCCTGTAGCCTGAGGGGGTCACAGGCCAGCAGGAGGGGCATTAGAAGCTTCAAGCTCAAACAATGGTCCAACCTGTATGGAGGGAAAAAGACAAGGAGGTTTGCTTTGCTGACTATAAATGTGAGGTGCACTTCCTGTAGAGACATGATGATGGAGCACTCTGACCCTCCAGGAGGTGGAAGTCTGCTAGAAGTCAGCAAAGAAGTGTGACGCCTGATCAGATACACTCTAAACCAGAGCACTAACAACATGGGCACTAGGGTTGTCAAGATTCATCCATTTTTATGATTAACGTGATTATAAATAGACACAGTAGGTTTGTAGTAATAGTTTTTAGAGGGTGGTTGTTTATTTCAAGGTGAACATTTTCATTCTGAGGGTCTTCATAGGAGACATTCACAGTTTGTCTTCAGACTGATTCAGCTGCAGCATTAACATTGGGAAGGGTGCGTTTGATTCAGTCACCCAGTCTGCCCTGTTTGTGGAATAGCTAATGTGGATTGGTGTCATTTTTCAATGGGAGAGTTCATTAATTTCACAGGTAAACTCTGTAGCATGTATAGTGTTGTAATACATGTAACATAAATTCTAATATTACCCCTAATTTTAAAGATAATGATTCCAGTTTGAGGAAGAGAAGCATAAAAAAGCTGACATTTCATTGAATGTGAATATTTTCTGTGAAATTGTGCGAGATTAATCTTATAAGTACCCACAGTTTACTACTGTAATATAAAGGAGTATCGAAACGTTTTATTGTAAAGAACCGCGAATGTTTAAAAGTTCAAGCATCATTAAGACGTTTTAAAGACAAAAACTTCAAATCTCAGTTGTTTTCTTTCAAACTGTTTATAACCATGAATATTCGTAAAATTACAATATTTCCTCTCACAACGATTGTGACAAAAAAATTGAAATCATGACGACACTAATGTACACAATATGCACTCCAAAATGTTTACCTGTGGCCGCATTTACACTTCACTACGTTTCACCTTGAAACACAAGAAACGCAGAGGGACTTAAAAGGCTGTAGTAAGTGTATGGACTGTAGGTGGTGATATACCTGTAGGAGATGTAAACAGGACAAAGGTTTAGAGTCTGAAGAAGAGGTGAGCTGATCATCCAGAGTTTAAACTAACAACTTTTCCTCTGATTGTAGAAAAAGTGCAATAAATGCACATTTTGTTAGAAGGCAGTCGGTAGATTCTGCAGAACAAGAACGAAACAGTAGGTCATTGTTGTTGTTGTTGTTTGTTGGTTTGCACATGGCACAGTGGAGGTTTAACGCACACGCAAAGCTTAGCCAACGCTGGCTTGTCCTTCACACCAAAGCAGAAGAAATGGCATCCCAGAAAAATTCCACTCTAGAGGACATATAGGCCCCATCCACACGAAGACAAAACGAGGTCAAAACGCATAAGTTTTTTGCCGAATCTGCGTCTCATCCATACGAAGACGGCGTTTTGTGGGTCTGTAAACGATCATTTCTGAAACCAGGTTCCAAAGTGGGAGGATTTAGAAACACCGTAAACGCGGCTCCGTGTACGCGGCTCCGTGTATACTGGCTCTCCGCAACTTTTCAGATACGCTTACGTCATATTTTCACATCATCAGTAATACGCATGCCCCACAAGCGGCACTATGGCAACAACAACAATGGCGGCGTTCTATGTAGCCCTCATATCGTTACAGCGCCCCTAGAGGTCTGGCAAGTGTTTTACAGCGTCTTCATGCGTATCGAGTGCATTCATATAGACGCTCACATTTTCTGAGACGCCTTCATCTTTATGACGATCATTTTGGAAACTGTTAAGCGTTTTGACTTCGTGTGGATGGGGCCTTACAAAAGTTTGCATTTTAGGTCAGCTGGAACGCCGTTTCTGTGTCAATGGGAGGCTGAAACTCAACAATACTTTTGCGTTTCACCCTAAAACTGTTGTTGTGTCAGTGGCACCAGAGAAGTGCTCAACGTGCTGTGGTGCATGGAGAGAAAAAAAAGAAACGTTTTTGTGGATCTGGTGCCGGAGTGAAATGGCTAAATACTCAACTCCCCGCACCCAGAGGTAGCGAGATTTAAAAAAGTAGTCTCCATTGACTGTTCATTCATCACTTGTGTTACAATGCAAACTTCTTGCTTGATGTTTGACGGCTATTTCTCCATATTGGCATCAAACCTAGAAATCAAAATATTATAAATTTGAAGGGCTACAGGAGAATCTTAGTGTTAGTCCTAGTTCCCATCGATGCTCAAGACTCGATGCCCAACCCTACCACCAACTAAACCCAGCAGTTTAAAAGTGGGTTTCTAATTTCATGGATGTAGCAAACAACTCTCTCTTTTTTTATCAGTTATGTGGTCTGATATACCACGTCACAGCTGTTAGAAACATTTACAATGACAATAAAAAAAAGCTGTCATATCACTCATGATCTTGGTCAGTTTAGTAGGTCACTGTTTATTTCTGTTTCACAGTCAGATAAAGTTCACAAGTAGTTTAATTGCAAGTGAGCCCGAAAAAAAGGCTCCAATTTGGGTTCATGGTGCCGTAGTAGGTCGTGTAAAGTCAGTGAATCATCATGAGTAGATGACTGATGTTTCTGAGATTGAGGGGTTGATGGCATAAGAGGGGAGTACACTATAAGAAAGGTTGCTGTGCCTTGGATTTGCATTTTTTATTCATTCATTTTCTAGCTGCTTATGAACTTCTTGCTGTGATGCTGCAGCACCGATCATTGCACCACCATGCAGCCTGTTTTGCTTTTTTTTTTTTTTTTTTGACACAGACATAAAGCGGGGCGTTAGGAGCAGCAGCAGCAGCAGAAAAGTCTCCTGTACCACTTCTTCTTCCTCTTCTTTTTAGCCACGTAGCTCTCAAGCTCTTCTATCTTGGCCTCCATGGTGCTCTGGACCTCCCCCCACTGCCTCTCCTTCTCCTGTAGAGTCTGTTGAGCTTCATCTACGGCCTGAATTAGGGCCGACCTTTCTTCCTGCTGTTGGATCCTAAGAGTCTCCAGTTGCTCTTTGACCTTCGTCATAGTAGCTTCTAGTATCTGCTTCATATTCTCCTCCAGCTGAGTCATGAAGGAGGCTTTCTCGTCCAGAATGGCAGTTTTTTCCAGGTGCAGGTGGAGGCGTTCCCTGTCCAGGAGAACCCCAGAGTTTCTCAGGGCGGTAGCGAGCCTCTTGGTCTCCTCCTCTTCCTCCTGTAGAGCTTCCTCCATATTCTCAGCCTTGTTTTCAGCAGCCAGGCGCATCTGCTGTTCTCCCTGAAGCCACGTCTCCATCTTTGTGAGCTCATCGTGGAGGTTTGTGTTCTCCGCAACGAGCTCGTCTAGCCGGACTTGGAGATCAGCGTTGTTATAAGCCTGCTGGTCTAAATCAGCTTGAGCTTTCTGCAGCTTCTCGTTCAAACTCTTCAGCTTTGAGTCTCTCTCCTGGATGTCCTCCTGATGCTCTTGGAGCCTGTAGAGGTGATTAGCCAGAGACTCTTCCCTGATCTCTAAGAGGACGATTCCTTCAGTCCTGCTCTCTTTGAGTCTGGCTTCACCGTCACTGAACGTGGACCTGACCTGTCTCTCCATAGAGCTCAGGTAAAAGTTGTACGGTGGATTAGACTCAGCAGTGCTATCCTGAGTGTTATTGGTCCTCTGCTGGACTCTGGAGTTGTTCCTCCTTTGTCTTCTTCTTCTTCTTGGTGCAGCTTCCATTGTGTTGCGATTGCAGTTGTGCGTCTGAATCAAAAACTGGAAATGAAGATTAAACCATGACTCAGAGTGTTGTGGTATCTCTACAGACCTATGACACCTGTTCTGTCACATGGGACCTTATGACATCATGGATTCTCTCTCTCTCCCTCTATGAAACTGAATGTTATTATTTGAATTCTCTTCAATCCTCACTGAAAATTCCTGACAGCCTGGCACTCACAATGCTGGAAAATCTCACTTATACTTAAAATATATACTTTAAAATGACATTTTAGCTGTCTAATGATGTTAGTAGTTGCAGTAATAATAGTAGTAGTAAATACATTTATTTCAAAACTGCACACAGTACGTCTCACATAACAAGTCGGCAACATAGACTGTATAATGAGTGGATGTAACGACGTTCGGCTCAAACTGAAGCCTCCAGCAGATGCCCCGCCCCCTGGTGTCTGGCTGCAGTATAGGTCATAAGCCCCGCCTCCCCATGTATTCCAGATATGAGCCGGGAAAACTTTAAAAAATTACGATACCTCGTAGAAACGTTTCTCTCATCTTTACGCTAAGGTGGTATGACGATGTCATCTGGCTGCATGGTGTTCGAGTGTTTTTTTTTCTGAGAAGTTAGTTCCTCATTAGTTATTGGACGTTAAAAACTGCGATATAAGTTTCGTTTTACGATAGATGACAGCTGCCGTTCGTGAGTAGTTTTTACCAGGGATATAAGAAACTTCGGGAAAGAGCCAAAAGGAGACTAAACCTTCTGAAGAAGAAGAAATAAATATTTTTATTTCTCTTTTTTACTCGGCTCCACCGGAAATTCCCTACTGCGCAGACTCTGGTTGCACAATGGCGGCCAGAGAAACGGGGTTTTTTGGCTTCAAAAACGTAGAACGGTGACAGGCGGAAGCACGCTGTCCATTCTATATACAGTCATTGGTCGGCAACAACGTATACAAATTAGGGCTGGGCCATTATTTGCTAATTAGATTCAATTACAATGTGTCCTATTAGAATAGGAATATTGCAATATTCTAATCGTAGACAGTGCAATTTTTCTATAACCTGAAACTTGTCAAAATATCAGCTACATTTTTTACAGCAGATTTTTTTCTGCTCTAAACCAGTTTCTCAACCCTGCTCAACCAAATAGACAAACTGTTAAAAACTACCTTCACAAAAGAAACAATCAGAGTGGTAAAAAAGCGGCAAAAACAGCAAAGAGTAGCAATGAAACTTAATTTGAGGTGGTAAAAATTGTCAAAAAGCAACAATAACTGGCATTTAAATTGGGAAAATTATTTTATTTAAGTTTTTTTTTGTGAATATGCATTTATTCCATGCAGAAAACACTTCTAAAGAGTCTATTTCAATGCTATTGTCTTGTCTTATTGCAACTTCTTAAAAATAAAGGAATGATTTTCCTGAAAATATGTGAGTGGATGATTTCATGAGAGCAGAAATTTTGAAAAGAGCTAAAATAAAACTTCAGTTGACTGTAGTGATGTAACAATCCTCAAGGTGGTAGAATATGTTTTTTAAAATATTATTGAACAGGTTTTTAAAGAAACTATTTTTCATTTTGATGAGATAGAGGTCTTTGAACTCATGTATCAAATATAATGCGTTTGGCTTTATAGGGTTAAGTGATGAAATAAAACAGAGACATGCTGTAGAAATGGTTTCCCAGAGACAGATGCAAAGCTCAACTTACGCAAGTGACAGATATGTAGTGGTATTTTTGTCAGAGATATTTGGAGTCTCAAATCAGCCTACTATGAAAGTGTATAAGAGTTTATTTGAGAGTGTGTGTGCTTGTGTGTGCGTGTGTGTGTGTGTGTGTGTGTGTGTGTGTGTGTGTGTGTGTGTGTGTGTGTGTGCTCAAACAAAGAATTTAGAGTCGGTGTGCATGATTGGCACACAATGCAGATGTGTGGGCAGCAGATGCCATCTGGAGAAAGCGGAGTGGGCTGGTGGAGGAGAGGAATTGAAAGGTTGGAGAGGGGGGGGGTTGCTGCACTACTCTCCCCCAGGAAAGAAAAAAAAACTAGTTTGACAGCTGGATAAAGGAAAATTTAGGAGTGTAATCAATCAAAAATAGTGTGACACAAATAAAGCAGACGAGAGACGAAACCTGCCCACACACACCCTGTGACGACCACCATCATTGTCTGTCATTTTCACTCCACAAAACTTGTTGGCCGCTGGTGACACAGATCAGAAGAGCCCCTCCAGGTTCCCCCTTAGGCTGTTGTATGGTTGCTAAGCCTGTAGCTGAGGACACAAAGGAGAAAGTGCCCTTCTTTTAGGGATGTAGGTTTGGACAATCAATGTTCAGGAGGTAAATTGACCAATTTTGGGGGAAGCACCAGGTGCTTTGTGTGCTTCATTACACCGGTCAAGATGCTACCACAGGAGGGACCTTAACCCCACATGAGCACAGTAGACTCTTATAAATCCACACACCCTTTTTTATACTCCTACATCTGTGTCATTGTTCTTATTTCTTGAGCAAGCCAAGAGTAGGACTCTTTGGCGCCCGTCTTCTACCAGCTCTAAATAAAAACACTAAACTCTCTCTTTCTCTGAGTGACATCTGTGAGGAAAAATAAAGCCACACTACGCCTGCTGAAGCCTGGGAGACAAAGGCAGGTCTATTTGCAGTGAGATCAGCCCTATGAGAAAAATCATAGATGTTTCCATGTATGGACAGAAGTATATGTGCTGAAGCCAAGTTTTTGGAAATGGGAGGTTTGTGTGCCAGCTACAAAGAGGCATGGGAACTGCAGCGTTTGGGATCTATAAAACGTAGAGAGGTGATAGGCTGTGTTTCCACACAGAGACACATTCATAGATGCGTGAGAGTGAAATGTTTTAGAAAAGAGAGAATCCAGACACCTGCTGAGTGAATACAGTCTGCAATGTCTTCACTCATGTGTTGTTTCTGGTGAGAAATGCAGGCTGAATGAAATCTTAGGGACAACAGATTTCCTGTAAAAGACAGTGTGACCTTATGTCCTCTTTTGCCCTGACTTTTCCCCCTTTGGTTGTAAAATTATGTCCTGGGCGGTTTTATAAGATTCTCCAAGATGTCTGGGCTTTTTTCAGCTTGTTCTACAGACTGATGACATTTAAAATAAATCACTGTACTAAGCTACTGCATTGTTATGATGCAACAACTTATCAAGGCGTTAAGGATGCGCGAAAAGTCAAAATAATGAGAAAAAAAATCAAATAATTACATAAAAGTAAAAATTCTGAGATAAAATGGCAAAATGATTTTATAAAAAGTGAAAAATTTAAGATGAAAAGTCAAAATCATGAGATCAAGAAAAAAAGAGCTGAGATAAGAAGTAAAAATGTCAAGATAAGAAGTCAAAATTACAAAATTAAAGTCAAAATCCTGAGATGAAATGTAAAATTCTGAGATGCAAAGTCAAAGTTTTAAAAGAATATTTTAGGTTCAAATGTCAGAATTTAAGAATAGAATTCAAAAGTTTGAGGTAATTAAGTCGAAGTTTAGAGGAAAACAGTCAAGATTTAAGATACAAAAGTAAAAATTTGAGATGAAAGTACAAATTGTAATCTAATCTATTCAATTTTGGGATGAGAGTCAAAATTATGAGGAAAAAAATAATAGTATTGATATCACAAGTCAAACGTTTATGCTTTATGTTGTGGATTTGACTTCTACCTCAAAATTTGACTCAATATGGGCTGAAAAAACCCCAACAAGAACTCAACAAAGCCAGTTTTTCATCTTTTTATTTTAAGCTGGCAGAAAGGGGCTTCTTAACAGTATCACAGTATCTTTGGGTATTTTTATATTAACCTCCAAGAGGCTGGATAGAGGCTCCTGATTTTGGGTTTTTAGAAATGGTCACCCGAGTAAAAGAGCTTCAAAAACTGATCTGCCTTTGGTTTGCAGTTGTGTTTTGACTTCCCAGCCTCAGAAATGATCAACATCTCCACTGCTGATAAAGATCCAATGACCTATCCAAGGAATCTCGAGCAGGTTGTATATTTTGGATGAATCACTGTCTGCGTGAGCTGTTAAAGGCCAAATTCCACACAAAAAGAGACATAATATCACAAAGGTGCTGGTTGTGCTGGTGCAAACCTATCTGCAGTCTTTTGCAGCAGCAGCGTGTGTTGATGCAGAACGGCCTGACCTGCCCACACAGTCACAATCTCCTCTGCAGATCATTGAAAGGCACATCTCCTGGGAGCAGTAGAAGACCTGTGTGGGAGGGCATAAAAGAGTGAGAGCACCCTGGGCAAAACCCCAAACCTGGACACAGCTGGCTTTTTCAGAAATATGAACAATGAAGCCTTTGTTGAGGAGAAACTGCAGAGGTAACATCAATTCCTGCTCATCATTCACCTCTGCAGCTCCACACTGCAACAGGCCTGCTCAACAGCCAGCGCTGATGGATGAATCTTAGCGTGCTTTTCATCATAAGTGCCCTCAGAGCCTCTGTAATATAAGAATAATAGCAAGTGACAATAATCCAATACAAGCTGCCCCCCCTCACAAAACGGGCATTGTCAATTTCACAAAGTGCAATAGCATGTAATGTCAAGGAGGTCATGCTCATGCTTGTTCTAAAATCCAATTCAGGAGGCAGAACAGGCGTCAATACCGCCGCTAGGTGGCGACCTTAGTCCGATGCGGCTCACCTTGGACAGCGCTGCGCTTGACTGGAGCCAGACTACATGCAGGATCAGCACAGGGAGACTAGTGAGGAACACAGAGGACAAAAACTGACGCACTGCATTTCAAACAAAGACATATACAGAGAGTTTGGAGTCAGTTTGAGCTTTTATCTAAAGTTAGGGAGGCAGACGCAGATTTAGAGAGCTTTCCAAGCAGCGCACGCACACACACACATCCAATCAGGTTTCACTGTTGACAAGCAGTTTGTTCGTGTTGTGTCAGTCTGTGGCGCACATGGTCAGTGTTACAGCGTCTTTTTACGCACAAGGAAAATTTGTTGCCACTTTTCACAACAACATCTCATCCCTGAGTCTGCACTCCCGTGACTGAGAAAGTGAAATATTCAGGGGTTGGGGGGGTAATGATTATTGACCCCATCACCCCTCCCTCTCTCTGTCCACTGCGTTTTCTATATGATTAGACGGGCTCCGCGTCAGAGCGCACAGACACCAAGACCCGCCTCCTGGCTGTGGTGCGCTGGTTGCGTCTCTCTCCCCTGTCCGCTTCAGACCCATATTCCACTGGGAAAGAGTGAGAGAGGGAGAGAGAGAACGGGAGCGAGTGCGTGTGTGCGTGAGAGAGAGAGGGAGAGAGAGAGAGAGAGAAAGCAGGATCTGGGAGAAGAGCAACGAAAGAAAAAGAGGAGAGAGAAAACGGAACAACGACACAAATGGCACTCATGGCAGGGATTTTGTTCACGGCTACCTTTCTTGTTTTGGGGATTCCTACATTTGTTTCGCCGGCACGGACATACCCTCCAAATGAAGGTAAGGTTGTCGGGAGAAAAATAACTACCGCGGACTTCATCTGACTTCATCCCCGCTCTGTTTGCGCGTGTTATGCGCTGTGGAGCCTCACTTCTTGGGCCCCTTGTTGCGAGTGCGTGGAGCCACGATGAGTTAAACGGTTGAAAACACCGACGGTCACCTTTACGCAGCGACTTTTGCTGCGTTTCTTGTGTACGAAACTGGAATGCGAAGTGGCTGTCCAAATGCGCATCGGCTGTTTTGGTCCCGGATCGCACCAGCATCTGAAAGCCTGAGGAGAGAAAAAAAAAACCAGCACTTGCAGTTGTAATATGCCTGGATATCCCTGTCAGGAGGAAAGGTCAAGCGGACCTGTGTGCTAAAAGCAATTCCATGTTGCAAAGCTTCACGGACGCGTCTTGTAAAACAGACACGAAGCTCGGAACGAGTCAGTTGGAGACTTAAAAATCAGTCACACATCCAAGTGGCCAAGTGGCTCTGTGTTTGTCACGTTCGTGCAATTGCGGGGATCGCTCGTGTTGTCACGGACAGTTTTTTTGGGATGTGATAGTGGGGATGACAGAAAAAAACAAACCTTAAAGTCTTTGAGTGACGTCTAGTGTTTTCACGCTGGATGAAATGGTTCCTTTTCGTGGAATCTGCATCTAAATGATCTCTTATTCTTATTCTCAAGGTATATCTCAACCCAACTGCAGTCTTTTTAAATCGAGCACGTCGCGTCCTGAAACACACAAGCGCGAAGGGTTTCGGGGCTCGAGGTGCTTGCCCTGCAGAGGGTTCCGGGCGCAGTGAATGTAGTTTCAAAATCAGAGTCCAGGTCCAAATTTCCTTTTTCCCGAAGTAAAAACACTGTAAAGAATATTTATTTCACTCAAACCCCTCCAAACAGCTGAATGAATCTGTCTCCAGTGCGCTTGTGTTTTCTGTTTTTTGCTCCCACCGCAGAGTAAACCGTCTGACAAAACAAGTGTGCAAATCCGTATCACGAGCTCAGTTGACTTAAAAATGAAACGAATGTGACAAACTTCAAAAAGAAATTCATCCTCATTTCACCAAATAATTCATGCTTTTAACTTATATAAGGAGCTGATTAAATCATTTACATGGAGCAGTGGGTTTAACTCACACAGACTTAACGACACGAATGTGCACAGGCTTCTCCATGCCTTTCGCTTCTGCTAAAATATCTCAAAAAAAGATGTCTTCACGGGTCGAAAAGTTTCTTTATTTCATATTAGAATCTGGTGTTTTACGCGCTCTGTAAAATGCGTCTTAATCGCCAAAGACCAAGTTTACGCACACGACTTTTTGATAGATTTCAATCTCAGACGGGCCGAAAGCCTGCAGCTTAAGTAAAGTGAGAAAAAAAGCATCTCTCAAAGGAACTGGAGGAATACATTTGTTTAAAATAATTCATCTAACGCAAATCAATCAAAGGCAGAAGACAGCAGGGGATTATACGCAACCAAACATCGACACGTCTATTATGAAGACTTTCCGGCCTACGGTCTTTCCTCTGTTTACTGACATCCATCATGAGCAGATTTCTCTCCTCCATCAGTCATTTGTATTCATAGAGTTTCCACTGACTAAAAAGAAAGTCAAATAAATCTATTTTTCTTCTTTTTGGTGAACTTTGGTGGACTGTACATAGCCGGGGCTGATGTTATGTGGACAGACACAGACTGCGTGCTCACTTCTCCCTTTTTTGTTTTCCAGTCACGTTATTGGACTCCAGATCTGTTCAGGGGGAGCTGGGATGGGTCGCTAACCCGACAGAAGGAGGGGTAAGTACTGCAAAGAAGTGTCCCCTTGTTAGGACGCATGGTCCCCTATTGAGCAAAAATGGAGAGATAATATCCATTATTGGCAGGAGCTCTGGAGTGGATACACAGCCCTCTTTGATAAGTTTCTGTCCTGGTGAGACCTTCATGGGAGTATCTTTGTTGATGATTTATTGTGCAGCTGTCTGCACGGTATGGGGTATTAGGCTCAGGTTGAGTTCAGTGCAGAATCTCTTTTGTCTTTTGGCTTAAAAATTGAAATTCGCAATTTCGGTGTGTACATAGCAACCCTCTCCAACACCCTTTAGGCCTCAGTGGGGTCCCCAGAATCCACTTGGAGAACCATTGGTGTATAGGCACCCCCTCACCAACAGCCCCTGCTCTCCTTTCTCCTCGCTCCCCTCCTCTCTAACCACTCTGTAATGGTCAGATGCAGGGGCCGATACTGCAGCGGGCGTCAGGTTTCCTGAATAGACGGTGGATTGAATCGGTCTTTGTGGAGAAACTTTATATCCCTTTCCACCATTGAGCGGCAGAGAGGGAGAGAGAGTGAGAGAGAGAGGGGAACTTGGCAGCTGAGAGAGGGTCCTCTGGAATGGATGAATAAGGGGGGAAAGTGCAGTGGGGTTCAGCTCTTGCCGCAGGACGACTGGATCTTGCTATAAAGAGACGGGAAAATAGGGTCGCGCAAATGCACGATCCCTCAGTCTAATTGGGATATGGAGAGGGGCTGTGATAAGGAGGGAACGGGGGCTGCAGTCTGCTGTGGGCTCTGAAGGGTGAGGAAAAGGAAAGGCCTTGCGTTTCCTAGAATGTCTGTAAAATTATCATACAAATGAGGAAAATTTATTTAAATGCCATATTTTGGAGTATTGGGATGACCTAAATTAATAATTCCTCAGCAGATCAGAAATATTGTTGACATTAGCAGCTACGTTTCTATGGTTTCTACCCACAGAAATGTAATTATGAGCACAAGCAAACCTTTAATGTCTTATTAGAATTAATACAAATTTGCTACACTGATGCCAGCTAATGAAAACAAACCCAGAGGGATCTGAATTTCACCTCATGCAGCTGTTACAGCCTCAGCTCACCATCTATTCTCAATGAACTTGGCTGGTGTTAAGCTCAGGTCTCCCCCTGAACCAATTTGCCACAAACAGGTGATTGACAGGGTCCTGGCAGCCCCAGCAAGCCAGCATTCACCCTCTCATTACAGCCAATTGGCCTTCTTCTGCCTCTTCCCTGTTATCAGGGAGAGGTGCGGCCTTATCTCAGCGCTGCTTGATTTCCACAACAAAAGGGGGCTAAAGGAGGAAAGGAGAGTGGAATGAACGGCTGGAAATGATAGACGTCTTCCCCGAATCATACGGCAGCAGCTATGTTTAGCATTAACCTCTCTCCTCTGGGGATGTAAAGCTTAAAGTAAGATTGTTTGTGATAAGGCGTCAAATCAAATCTGGCCGTTTATGTCATATCTTCCACTGTCCCGTTAGGACTTTTTTCAGGGGGAGCTGCAGCAGCCAGATGCCTGTCTGCTCTTGTTTACAGCCCAGCTCAGTCAAGGACTCCATTTAAAATACACGGTGCAAAACTGAAGCGAACATGCTCCTATTTGCTCAACAGGAATCTGTCGAGAGGGGGGACTTTACCATAAGTAAAACAAACATTCCCCTTATGGTTAAAACAAGCCAGGCCGCGCTGGATTGTGTTATCCGGGCACCCTGCGTTAGCGTCTTCTCCTCTTTCCTTTGAGTTCATGCTAACAGCAGTGAACGTGCGCCTGCGTCTCCCAGTCTCTGTCACATATGCACATGAAGGCGTGCACACAGCACCTCACGGGCATTGATTTGGAGACCTTTAGCTTGTCATCTACTAAAATTCACGGTTCATTCTCCTCTTTCTCTCGTCTCTAATACTCTGAGCCGTGCAGCGCGCCGACAGTTATTGTTTTGTTTGTGTGGAGACGATTTCCTACGCCACCTGACGCATAATTGAACTGGAGATATTACTGAGGCGAAGAACTAATTACAAATTTCCTCTCTCACAGTTGAGGAGAAGCCATGAATATTAATATATTTATGATTCTATATTAGGAACTAACAAGTCTATTAGGTGCCTTTCATAAAATATGCATGAAGTTTAGCCATCAATTAATTGCTCTGCTGAGACTCAAACACTGACTAATCTTTGTTGCACCTCTCATTCTTAGCATTGACTTATTTTCATTCATGTATGTTTACACAGGTAGTCCAGCTAAGTTACAAGACTATTTGCATTTTTGGAAAACAATCTTCTGTTGTAGCTTTTATGGTTGAGGGACACCCCTTGTAACGTTCGTAATGTTTTGTTCTTTCCCTAGTGGGAGGAAGTGAGCATCATGGATGAAAAGAACATTCCCATTCGGACGTACCAGGTGTGCAATGTCATGGAGCCCAGCCAGAACAACTGGCTCCGCACTGACTGGATCCCCCGCGGTGGAGCCCAGCGCGTCTACATCGAGATCAAATTCACCCTGCGAGACTGCAACAGCCTCCCAGGAGTCATGGGAACCTGCAAGGAAACCTTCAATCTCTACTACTACGAGTCCAACAACGACAAGGAGCGCTACATCCGAGAGAACCAGTTCGTCAAGATCGACACCATCGCCGCCGACGAGAGCTTCACTCAGGTGGACATCGGAGATCGCATCATGAAGCTGAACACGGAAGTGCGGGATGTTGGCGCCCTGAACAGGAAGGGCTTCTACTTGGCCTTCCAGGATGTTGGAGCGTGCATTGCGCTCGTGTCTGTCAGGGTCTTCTACAAGAAATGTCCTTTGGCGGTTCGCAATTTGGCCCAGTTTCCCGACACCATCACTGGAGCTGATACCTCCTCGCTTGTGGAAGTTCGTGGCTCATGCGTGGATAATTCAGAGGAGAAGGAGGTTCCAAAAATGTACTGCGGGGCTGACGGGGAGTGGCTGGTGCCCATTGGGAATTGCTTGTGTAACCCTGGATATGAGGAGCGCAATGCAGAATGCCAAGGTAAAGGACTGACATTAGTCTTTTGTTCTTTGGAGCTGTCTCTTCTTCTATTTATGGTTAACTCTTCCCTGAACTTTCTAGGTCCCAACAGTATCATACCGTATAAATCCTCCACATCCTCTCACTCTGTATCTTCATCTTCAGTCCCCATGTTTCATTCCCTTTGTCCCTCCTTTCCTGCCTCCCTTGATTCAACCACCTTGCACTCTGCTGGATACGTTTTTCCCCCCTTCCACTCTCCCCAGTCTTTTCAGCAGTGAATGGTAGGGTGATGGAAGCAATGATGATTGTAAATGAAGTAATTAGCTCGCCCACTGGGAGGTTTTGTGCAATGGGATGCATCCCAGGAGACTTGATGACACCAGGAGAGAAGGGCTCGCACTACCACTGTGTCTTTCACTCCAGATGCTTTTTCTCCTATGGATCCCAAAGCGGGGCAGAAGAGATAGACAGCTCTAGAGGAAGGGGAAGAGGGAGGAAAAAAAAGGGGATTTATCATTCCAAGCAGGTCTGAGAAGAGTGAAAATACACAGCTGTGAGATGAGGTTGAAATGGTGCTATTTGGCATGAGGGAATAGCCCTTCGTAGGCGATTACTCTAGTCTCAGCTCGCTGTGATCCTATAGCAGCCTGTTTGATGAGGTTTTAAGGTCAGTACACAGTGGCTCCTTACAGTTTTCTTTTTCATAAATCAGGAGCATTTCAGAGCCTTGAGCATGTTGGTGAATTTACAAAAATGCCTTGAATTTCCTGTTCAGAAAAACATCCACATATCTCTATGAATTCTTGCCTTAGGCTATTGCAAGCTTGACTTTAACCAAAGACTATCGCAATGTCCAGAGGGCTGACATGGGACCCCCTTCAAAAATTATGATTACACCCAAAATCTGAAACTATGAAAAGATTGCTGTGAGCAGTAGGACTGGGAAATTAATCACAAGTAAGATTCAATTGCAATATTCTAATCACAGACAGTGCAATATTTCTATAACCTGAAATGTATCAAAATATCAGATACAGTTCTTGCAGTGGATGTTTTCTGCTCTACACCAGAGTTACTCAACCCTGCTCAACCAATAAGGCAAACTGTTGAAAACTACCTTTACAAAAGACACAATCTAAGTGGAAAAATGATGCAAAAACAGCTAATGGTAGCAATAAAACTTAGTTTGAAGCAGTAAAAATTGACATAAAAGCTACAAAAACTGCCATTCAAATTGGGATGAGACCTGGAAATACTCAAAAAGTTCCAAAAATTGGTTTAAGAATAGCAGAAAAAGAGTGAAAAGTGTCAAAAATGAGCAAAAGCAACAGAAAATTTTCGACAAACTTGGAAAATAGAGTGAAGGTATCAACAATGGTCCAAATTGGCAAAAAAAAAAGATTTTTTTTTTTTTAAATGGACAAAAAGCAGTCACAGTAGTAGTTAAAGTGGGTTGTTGTGCTGTATTTAATGTAACTATTCATGTCCTATAATGTGTTTGTTTAAAAACTTAACAAATTGCAATTGCTAAATAGGGAATAATGATCTCAATTGGATTACTTTTGCAAATCCGTCAGGGCTATTAAGTAGTACAAAAATACTCCAAGAACTCTGAAGATAGGAAAGATGTTTGCACTCCTATGTGTCACTTTTATACACGTCAGAGTATTATATCATCAGCATAATACTTTAATCTCAGTAGTTTAAGTAGCCACCCTTCTATAAATCAGTATCAGGTCTCCCACAGGCCTGAAAAAGTCTTGACACGCCCCTGATGGTGCTCCCTGATAAGCTGATTGTAGTTTCTGGTGCAGAAGTTAATTGTTGACAGCACTTAGCATTACTTTATGCAGCATTTTGTTGAGCCAAAGAGCAGTTGGTTGCCCTGACGAATGAATGCCTTTCTGCCACCACAGTTTATTGGTCTAATCCACCAGCCAGCCTTCACTGCCACACACAAAAAGCAGTGAAACACAGCAGTGAGGGGTCAGAGGGTGGGCACGGGTGATTAAAAGGGGGACGGACTGCTACACCTCTCTTAATTTACGAGGGGAGTCTTTATCTTGAGCCACTAATTGCATGACAAGCAGGTCTGCTGACTTAAGGGTACCACTGGCTGCTCGGGGGGTGGGGAGGCAAACGGTTGCAAGTAGTCACAGATGGGGGTTTGTGTGTGAAGTCGTCCAAAAAAAGTATCATTTGAGCTGTCTCTTGGACCGATGCCCATCTCCCCTGTTGCTGGGTTCAGGTTTCTCTGGCCAGGTTTCTGTCCCCAGGGTCGGCTTCAAAGATCCAGGATAGAGATGGAGGGAAAGAGGCCAGAGAGTAGTTAGTTTCAGATTTGAGGTGAAATTCCCCCGAAGTGGTTTCCTTAATATCATGCTTTTTACTTTTATAAGCTCTCTTGTTTCAAGTCACGGCGAGAACCCTGATCTCAAACTCTATATCATAACTTTCACTCGACTGCAAGACTGAAAAAGGCTCCTTATCGCTCCTCTTTCTTTTCAGCTGAGAAAAATAGCTCGTACTCTCTCTAAAGAGGGCAACAAAGGATTTGGAAACAGTGATTTTATGTGACTAATGCAGTCTCACAGCGCCTGCCAGGCTTTGAGCTGGCAGCATTGATTTTCAAGCCAATATATCCATTTAGTTCACATATCACTGAATCTGCTTTAATTTGTTTAAGTTTGCAGTGCCAATACGTTCACTTCATCCCTCTTTGATTCAATTATGCTGTTTGAAAAGTTTTTCAACATTTCACTTCCAGTTGGAAACTGGATAAAGAGCATTTGGTTTGATGCTCTGCGGTGCGTGCTCCAGGCGCCAGGCTGGGTCAGCTCTGACGACTAAAGGGTGCAGAGGTGCCGGCCACTGTCAGTCTACGAGTGCACTGATGAGCTGGTTAATATTCTGAAATGTGACAAGCTCTGCGGGAGAGCAGCTTCCCTCCAGTGTGACAGCATTAACTGAGCTTTATGTCCAAGTTTCTAGAAGAGGGGGCGTCAGTGTGACGCTCACAGTGTATGATAATTTGTCTTTATTTGGTATCATATTTAAAAAAGGGTGAGAGAACATCAGCCTAAGCTTAAATATGTTAGCTCAATTTCCTCCAAGACTCAAAAAAAGAAGCTGTTTATAAATCATATAAGCCCTATTGTGTGTGTGTATGTGTACTAGGGCTGGGCAATTAATTGCAAATAAGATCAAATCGCAACATGACCTGTTGCAATATTCTATTTCCAGACAGTGTAATATTTCTTTAACCAGTGTCAGAATACCAGATAAACTTTCTGGTAGGTGTTTTATGCTCTGCACCAGTATTACTCAACCAATGAGCCAAACTGTTGAAACTTAACTTTGTAAGACAGTCAAAGTGGTAAAAAAAAAGGGGGGTAAAATGACAAGAAGCAACAATCAAAATAACCTTAAGGTGGCAAAATAATTGGGAGAAAACTTGAAAAATACTTAGAAAGTAGCAAAAAATGGTCCAAAAGTGGTGAAAAACTGGTGAAAAGCAAATCAAATGGCCAAAAGCAAGAACATTCTGGGAAAACTTGAAAATAGTCAGATAGCAGCAACAATGGGGAAAAAAAGTGACAAAAAACAGTGAAAAGTAGTGAAAAATAGCCAAAGGCAACAAAAAATGGCATAGTTAATGTCAATGTTCATTTCCAACAATGTGTTTGTTTAAAAACTCATAGAATGGGAGACTAAGAAATAACCACAAAAAATTGTGATTGCAATATGGAAAAAAATAATCACAATTAGATTATTTTTGCAAATCATTTAGCCCTTGTGTGTATGAGTTTGTATGAGTTTGTATTAGTGTGTATGACTTTGTATGAGTGTGTGCATTTGTGTGTGTTCCCAAACTTGTGGGTCTAAGCTCGTCTTGTGTTCGTGCGAGGTTACAAGGGCACCTTGGCCTCTGGTTCCCAGCCCAGGATGAATGGGCGCTCCTCCATCATTGTTTGGGGCAGCAGCAGAGCTCACTGAGACAGGGGGGAGAGATAGGTGAGGAGGGGGCCACTCCACACCCCTGGCAGGGGTCAGAGGTCGCCCCCTTCTGCATCCATCTTACTGATGCGTCTGACAGGGTTGCGGATCCAGGATTGATTAAGACATCAGGGTTTTGACAGCTGGGGCTTGGGTGTGTGTGTATGTGTGTGTGTGTCTGTACTTAAGTTGGGCCAGGGTGAACACCCAGGGCCAAGGCGAGAGGGGCAACCGGGGCACGGAGGGCCATGGGGCCCCCTGATCCAAGAAGAGGGGTCTATGTCTGTTTGCATTTGGGATCCTTTTCCCCTGTTAACCACTACCTCCCCCTCCTCTCTCTCTCTCTCTCTCTCGCACACACACACTCTGCTGGGGAAGAGTGGGGGTAACAGACTCCTCGCTCCTCATCTGGTGAGGGGGTCTCCACTGTTGGAGGGGAGGGAGGGTGAGATTAGTGAGAAGTGTGTGTGTCACTCTAAGGAAATGATAACCTCAACTGTTTTTCTTTGAGTGGTTTGAGCAGCAGTGAGCTCCAGCTGCAGTTTCACCTCTGCAGTGTGTGACGTGTGTTTCAGCAAATTCTGCGAGTTTGATTCGACTGTGTGTTTGTTGTGGAAACAGTTTAGTAAAAGGTGTGAAGGTGACAGACTCTCCTGACACTGCTGAATGCTGGGTCATCGTCGAGCTGCAAAGTGGCAATCCACATCCTTTCATCGCCATCAATCAGCACACACACACACACACACACACACACATACACACATGCTCCTTAAAGATCCTGTGAGGAGTTTTTGTCTGCTTACAAAACAGACCAGAATTTATCCTTCGTCATCACATCACAGGAACAGCCTGTTGATATCTGACCCAGCAGAGACTTAGGATAAAGGAAATAATGTACAGAAAAAATAACAGCAACAGCAGGAGATGCAGGCTACTGTTTGGATGGGACAGTATATGGGTCAGGAAAGAAAAAGGGAGGCTTTGTTTTCAGCACTTTAAGGAGGATGTCAAAATGTCAAGAGTTAAGTTGAAGTTTCAAGAAATACATCAAAATTCACTTCTAAGAAATGAAAATTTAATTTCTTGTAAAAAAAATCATCAGTAACATTCAAGAAGTCAAAACCCAGCATCCACTCTGCAAAACTGAAATTGAAGCTAGGTGGTGTCTTTTTTGTAGGAAAACTTGTCTTATTATTCTTGATGTGAGTCACATTTAGCTGACAAGTCCAGAAAAATGTCATATTTCAAATTATTTAAAGACAAAAATGAGGTCTGAGTTGAAGAAGCCAAAATAATCTGCCAATGTTTTTTTTTTGTTTTTTTAAAAAGCAATTCAGAACTAATTTTTGTCTTAAACTTGGAATGAGACATTTTTCTGGACTTTTTGATACTAAAAATGAGACATAATGACTTGTTTGGATTCCACTTTTTTTTCCAGTGCAGAAAAAAAAGTTGAAATCCGATCTTGAGTAAAATGTCAAAATTCACGATACAGTGATGCTTTAATAGATAATCGTCCAAGATATCAAACTTAGGTATTTGGTTTCTGACGTCCATGTCTGTGGACGCATTAGGAAAGGAAAGAAATTCTGAGTTTTCATTGTGCTACAAGTTTATTTAAGAACTTATGTTAGCTATCTATTTCTTCGAAAAAGTATTTTAACTTTATTCTGGAAACTAGATTTTTCTCCTTATTTTATCTTGATGTGCTTAACAAAAAAGTATTTTTCTCAGTTAATTTTTCTTCCAATTACTGGCTTTTAAACACTTTCACAGTTTTGACCACAGGGGGCGCCAAGAGTGACACAAGCTAAGAGTTCCTTACAGGAGCTTTAAACGGTATTTAGCTAAAAATAACTGAAATCTAGTTTAAAGTTTGGTCAATCAAATTTAGATGATTTGCATTTATCTGAAACCTGATTGAAACTTTAAACTAGTTAAATGTCCCTTTGTTCTGTGTTTGTAATACACATCATTAACTCTTTTTTTGCACTGAGGTGACCATTACTGAGGATAAAGAATATTATTTCATAAATTAAATCATCACTTACGTAACGTTGACTCATCACCTGTTTGCGTGTGTGTGTGTGTGTGTACCTGTGGTTTAGCCCCTGATTCTGATGTCAGCCTGTGATCAGAGCGTTCCCCCACCTGAGACCCCCCCCCCCCTTCCCCCTTCCCTCTGCCTCGCTCTATTCCCTCCAGTCTGAGCTGAGCTGGAAACGCTCATTCATGTTGGATTAAGAGGTTTTAGGGATGAAGTTTTTCCTCTTGTGCACCACTCACAGTATGTGTGTGTGCGTGGGTGTGTGTATGTGTGTATGTGTGTAACTGGGTCTTTCATTCTCTCTCTCCCTCTGTTGACAGTGTTAAATATGCGCTTGGGAGCATCATTCTAAATTCACCACGTAATTCTATTTAGCCCGTGGGTCCCCGATGGCTTTAAATACACTGACTGAGTCTCTCGCTGTGCATCTCTCTCCCTCCTCCTTTCGTTCCTCTGCATACACTCAAATTAAGTATTTGCATCTTCTTCCTGACTGGCTTGGATACTTGCTTGTTTTTTTCTGTCCGTCCTCTCTACTGTCTTTTCTAATTTCCTGTAGCTTCATTTTCTCTTTACAAGCTTTTACCTCTTTTCAAACATCCCTTTTTTCTTCAGGCGTAGTTTCTGTTGAAGGTTTTCACTAGTTCACACTCTGTCTTTTCTGTCCTCGTCTCTCTTTTTTTTTTTTTCTCCCACTGGCCATCGAGCTGGTTAGTGTTTGTCAGCCTGTCTCTGGTGGCAGCGGCAGGAAGTGGGCTGAATAATGAGATTACCTTCGCTGTGGGGAGGGAAGCAGCTCGCAGCGGCACATAGAACATCATCACCCGTCATTGTTCTCACAAACACACACGCACAAGAGTGTGAGCGCGCACACCAACCTGAATAATAAGAATCCGGACACATGCAGAGTGTCTAAAGAGACAGGGACTAGTGTGTGTGTGTGTAGGCGCCTACGCATTGAGCCCAACCAACACCAAATCTGCACACACACGTAGAAAGAAGACATGTTAAGTAATAGACTCAAGCACACGGGCACAATCATAAATATGTATCCCACATGCACTCACACACTTAGGATCCAGTGTGTGTGTGTGTGTTGGCTCACACACACTCTTGGAGTAGAGCAGAGCGCTGCAGAATGGAGGTGAATGTACTCATCACTCTCTCTGCCACCAGAGAGGCTCATTTTGTGCTGCTGAATAGAGACGAGGAATCTATTACCAACAGAGAGCAGGAAAGAACAACAGATACAGAAAGGGAGGACAAAATGTCTCACGAGCAACCCCCCCTACCCCTTCCTCACCCCCTCCTCTCCTGCTGAAATAATTGCTTAAGGTTTTTTTTTTTCCTATATTCTGTTCCTGTTTAGCTCCACAAATGAAGGTGAAAAAAAAATCCCTTCAACACACACAAATCCTCCCTGACTTGATGGAGACGGAGGGTGAGGAGGGGGAGGGGAAGGGGGGGGGGGGGGGCTCGGTGGTAATTCAGCCGTCATTAGCTGAGGTGCTGAAATGTTTTTCCTGCCGGGCTGCCGTCCCGCCTCAGTATTTGTTCCTTTTACAGTTCTCGACACTCATCACCCCTCTCGCTCTCTTTTCCCCTCGCGATGCCCCGCTCGGGCAGGAAGCTGCTGGTGATCGAGCGTGACCCGGGGCTGATGGTCATAGTGCTCCCACAGCGGCTGCCACACCATTACGCATCCGAAAACCATTCATCTCCTGTAGAGATTTCAAAGCTAATGTTCTTCGGTGAAAATGAAGTTCCTTTTTGTTATTTTCTGGAGTGTTATTTCTCCTACTCTCAAGAAAAGGAACTACTGTTTCTAACTTTCAACAAGTGTCATATACTTTTAAGTGGTGGCTACAGAAAATCAAATAGGGGTGGACCCTGGAGTTTCTGAGGGGGCCACTTTTTTAGAAGCCTACAACCGGCAATATCAGAGAACTTGATGGTAGTGATTTTTTTATATGCTTTGTGCTTGAGTTAGCAAGTTGTTGACGATCTTTGACGTATCTTTTTGCTCAGCCCTAATATCCAAGACTGCATTGAGAGCAACGGAGCAGACTTAACCACTTAGTTCATGTATTCATGTTCATAATGCTTCAGCCTTGGAGACCTTTTTTCTTTTTCACAGGCATTGTGAACAGGTTCATCTACTATCTCTGAGTTAAGTGAATGAAAAGCAAGCTTCGTTTGAAGAGTTTGGAGCTTTGTTAGTTACTGTTGGGACAGAATTTCAGTAACAATAATTTTCATGCATCTGATTGGTTGGGTTAGCTGTTAATTTGGGCGGTCCTTTGCTCATCCAGGCCCACCCATAGATCCAACCATGTCTGCTGTCAGACTAAGTAGAATCATTTCTACAAATGTCTGGAAATGAGTGTCACATTTTGCAAGGTTGAGATTGAAACTTCTCCTAGTTTTTCTCTCAAGTACTGTAAATACTTAGGAATTGATAAGACAGTTTAAAGCTCAATGAGCATTTGAGTTTTTTTCTCCTGTATGAGTCATTTTTCACAGAAAATTGTCAGAGAACACAAAGTTTAGCAAAGCAACAAGTGTCTTTTTAATTTTGATAAAGGAGACTCATATTGTAATATTGCGAAACCTTAATTCAAAGTTGAAGGCTGAGATCTCTTTTCAGTGAGGTTAAGCTTGAAAATTGATGTATGATTAAAAAAAAATCAAGAGTTGTTTCTTGGCCTTCTAATGAAAAAATGTTGCAGACATAGAGTGTTAATGAATTGAGAGCAGTGACTAAGCAGATACACTCAAAAAGTATTGGAATAATGGGAAAACGTGCTTTTAGATGGAGAACAAACAGGTGAGCTGAAGTCGCCCAGGAGGTGGCATCTTTAACAGGAAGCTGTTTTATTCATAACACCACAGCACTAGTTGGTTGATGTTGTTAGTGGTTTGAATACCTTAAAAAGGTGGTCTCTGCTTGAGCTATGTTGATTGATCAGCAATGAAAACAGTTTTTTTCTTTAAAGAATCTGTATTTTACCACTTTAAAGCTAATTGTACAGTTGTGTAAGAGAGTTTGGGTTCATGCACATCGTACATTGTTGCTTATTATTAGGTAATAGATTGTCTATGGTCTGTTAGGATGCATGTTGTTGCAGCAGCGCTACCATGGTTGTCGGCTGGTATCAGGAGCATATAGCTGTACAAGTGTCAAAAGGGCTTTTAAAGGATGATAAAATTTCTTTCTCTCTCTCTTCTCCTCTCCTCTCTCATCTTTTTGAAAAGCATCCTCTCTTTGAAGCCCGCGATGGGAAGAGGGAGCGATTAAAGCAGTCAGCAAGCAAATTAGCATGTCAAAAGGCCCTGAATCAATACCCCAGCTCTCTACCAACACAACCCTGCAGTCCTTTCACCCCCCCCCCCCATCTCTCTGTCCCTGCTGTTCCCCCATTCCTCTAGCTGTTTCCCTCCTTCTCACTCCATTTTCCTCTCCACGCTCTCCCGCTTCTCTCTCTTTTTTCCCCCTTCGCTCACTTAAAAATGTTTCCCCGCCGAACCCTTTTCACCCCCTCAGCTGACAGACAGAAGAAGGAGCTGTAAAGAGGGAGACGGCTGAATGTATAGGCAGAGAAAGACGGAGAGAGTGAGAAGTGGACAGCCATCAAGTGGGCATGTGTGAGCAGGAGAGAGAGAGAGGGAGAGAGAGAGAGAGAGAGAGGTTATGAAAGAGAAAGAGGGCCTCTGCCACCGTCTTTGTGCTGAAAGAGAGGGAGGACAGACATCTTTCGCCAAGGAGAGCAGAGGAGATGGGGATGAGAAGGCAGCGAGGGAAGGAAGGAGGGAGGGAGGGAGACAAAAAACATGGGGGGAAGTGAAGTGGAAAGAGATTTAGTTCCAGTCTGGCAACCGTGCTTTTTCTACACTTCATCCGTCGGTTCACCATTGCACGGAAATCCCTTTGATCTGGGGCAATGTGTTACTGATCGCAAAGATGGTGGTGGTGTTCGAGCGTGTGTGGACGGACAGGAAGTGTGTGTGTGTCTGAACTATTATCTATATTTATTCCGTGCATCTGTTGCAGCACACATATCACATGCTGTATCATAAACTTCTATTAACGTTCCAATCTTATTGCGCGATCTGCGTCTGCAGACAAAGCAGCCGGCAGCTCTTCAGACGGACGTCCAAATCTCCCCCAGCGTCCCACAATGAGGAGCTGATTGCCAACACCTTAGAAATGTTTTATCTCTGCCTCTCTCTTTCTCTTGCTGATTTCTATCTTAAGCTCTCCATCCTACCTTGGCGATTGTGGTCTGGTGGTCTTTCTTCTCATTTCGTCGTCATCCTTTTTCTCATGGGGGCGCACAGTTCAGTGGCCGAATCAAAGGCTGCTCCGTGGCAATCAGTTAGGGGTTATGACAAAAAGCCTGGCAATAAAGAACCGCTGTGTAATCTGATGTGCCCTGAGAGTGGACTCAGTGTCCATTTTAATGAGCAGAGATCCCCCTTTTTCTAAGCGTGGTGCTGGAGGACATGGCAACACTGGCTTGTTTTATTTAAAGAAAAACACTCACACACACTTCGGCTGTGTGGTTTATATGTAGGTTGTTGCAAGGATGTCTGCAATGGAGTTGCAATAGACTATGTTGGATGAGTTTGGAGCACTTCCAAGACTTAAATGGTCGTAAAACTCTCACTGATGAATCATCGCCGCAAGAGATGAACAGCTGCATTAGAGAAAAGCTGATTCACTGATTGCAAGTTCAAGGTACAAGCCCTTGTACTTTAAAACATAAAGAAGAGAAACCAAATGCAACTTCTTCAAGGAGCATTTACAGAACAAACAATATAAAATGTAATCTGCATGCCCCTTAAATTACTCCCAAAATGAAATCACTGACATGGGAGTAACTGCCTGGCCACTCTTTCTGCCATTTTCCATAAACACACATGCACCTTCCCGAGGTTAAAGCCCAGAAGAAGGATCATGTGACCGACCTCTTGCTGTGAATACATGTGTCTGCATACCGACGCTCAAACTACATGTGTATCAAACACACCACAGGGTTGCCTCTGAGGTGTAACCTCTCTGTGGGAGAGCTGAAATGTAATTTGGGATGTTGAGGTCTTACAAAACCCGGGGATCCAGAGCTGCAGATCTCCAGCCAAAAGCAGAGGTGTGTCCATGCGAGGGCACGTCTCCAGGATTAGAAACCTTGATCCCTCCTGATCCGCGGCGGGCTGTCAAATACTACTGGAAGGGGAGAAAAAAGATGCGACTGCTTGAAGGCTCACACCGTGGAGGAATGAAAGGCAAAGAGGAAGGAGTAGAAAGAAAACAGAGGAAGAGAGATAGCGAAGAGATGAACGAAAAGAAGCGATTGGAATAAAACAGCCATGTAGACGGAGCGTGAACGTGTGTGACAGAGGGAGTGTGTATGTCGCCTGAAGGAGACAGAAAGATGAATTGACTCCTGTCTAGAGGCCCTGATAAACGGCTGGAGATGTGAAAGGTGAAGAGGGGGGTTATGGGTACAGATGGTGATCGCTTTTTGAACAAGCTTAGTGCGTCTGTGTCGTGACCTCCGGCAGCTCAGGTTGATATTACTGTCAATAACACGACTGCGTGAAGGGCAGTCTTCCTCAACTCTGAACGCTGTAGTGAGAGTAGTAAAAGTTCAACCAACATTTCTGAGCTGCTGATGTGGAAAAGAATGAACGATGGAATGAAGAAGGAAAAGTAGTGAATTTGACATGGTTAAAGCTTTTTACTGCAGGGTAGAAATATTCAGCACTTTGTCAAACACAACTTAACATCCTCACCTTTGTCAGTTGGTCACAAAATACTAGCTGGCTGTGCTGTTAAAAAATAGTCTTATTTTATGTCTTAGCAGTAGCATGTAAGTATCTAGAGCTGAGCTTTGGTTATTGACTGCTGGCATAATAGACTTAACCTATTGGAAGTGCTAAAATATGGTCTCTCACTGCAAAAACTAAAATCTAAGCAAGTTATTATGTCTTATTTGTTGAAAAATTGTCTTATAATGGTCTTGTAATAAGAAAAATTTGCTTGTGGATTTTTTTTATTTATTGCAAGCAATGCAGACCTCATTTTTGTTTTTAGATAACTTGAAATACAACATTTTCCTGGACTTATTTGTAGAATTAGCTCATATAAAAAATAATAAGACAAATTTTACTAAAAATAAGACATAATGACTTGATTCCAGTTTTTGCAGTGTGCTAGCTCTGCTAATGTTAGCCACTCTCCACAAACCAGTTTGATGACTATCCATAGACTTTGTGATCCTGAAAGTCTTTTTTATTTTCTCAATTTTTACATTGAGTTCGTCGGTTTGTAACAATTTAAAGTTGCTTGTAAGGAACTTGTAAATTAGCTGCTTTGTTACATCTCTGCTGGAAAACACTTGGGTTTTGGAGCTAACATTATTTTTGTTTTTGTATCAAGTAAAAAGACCAAATCTGTTGACTTTAGCATTTAACAATGTACATGTGTGTAACTGTAGTTTCAGAAATTGGTCTTGTTGATAAAAGTAGAGCTTAAAAGCTTCAAACCTTGTTAAGCCAGCTGTGTTGGGAAATTTGGGTGTTTGATAGTTTTAGTTTTGAATGCTAACAAAGCTAACGAGCGCTTAAAGTAGCCTCAGCAGAGAATCAAATAGGTTAAATCTCTTTGGTAATGACTTACAGTAATAATTAAGCTTGCTTATTTAGCATTTGTCTGTGGTTGTCTCTGAATTTTTTCCAACAAGGAAGGATCTTTGTTGATGGGACATCACGCTGTTTGCTAATTTTCTTAATGTTTTTAAGATACTAAAACAGTGGTAATAATGGAGGAGCTGGAAGGAAGCTGTGAACACACTTTTGGCAGCTCTGCAGGGTATTTGGTGCTGCTTTAATTGCAGACAAACCTGCCAAGTTTGGAGCATCACCTGACTTAACAAAAGGAAAGAAAGACACCAAGTGATAGCACTAAAGCAGGAATGGAGCAGTAGATGGAGTATGAGTGAAAAAGGCAAGATATATCAAACATAACCCAGAAACTTGACCCTCTTCTTGCAGTGCCCACTCACTTCAAGGCTGCGTGTGAAGGAGTCTTACTTGCTTTTTGTTCCCATCATTGCAGAGCCCGTGTGTCTGTCCTCACATCAAAGTTAAAAGCTAAAATGTTACACATTAGCGAAGTAACCCTGCCTAAGCAGCCATTAACCCCAGGCTCCTGTTTCACTCCCCATGCAAGGCCAGGTTCAACTAGCCCGGGGTCAGGGAGGGCAGCGCAAGTTTGCGGACGCACATGTGTACATGCTACCAGCAGAGGAATGCACACACATGCAGAGCCATACCATGCAAACAGGAGCTGACACACTTTCAACTCAGAGAGGGTATCACTTCCACCACTGCGCTGACCTCGATGCTGTTTTGAGAAGCAGAGAGAGAGAGAGAGAGAGAGAGAGGGAGAGAGAGGGGAAAGTGGTCTAGAGACAAGGCCTGAGTGACACCAGCGGAGGTCAAAGGTCAAAGCAGTGACAGCCACAGTGGAGACCAGCAGAGCGTCATCACACTGACATGAGCTGTTGAAGAGCTAGTGACCCAGGAAAGTTTTATGTACTCTGACTGACCGCACAAACACACACACACACACACACACTTCCACACACTTACATATAACTGCATGTCTTCATACACGGTGTGCAAAATGTTCTCAGGAACACACACCCTCACGCACACACACATGCACAATGGAGGTGCTTTAAGGCCCCAGACAGGCTGTCGTCTGGGAGCTACAAGTAGATTACCTAAACAAACAAACTAAAAATACCTTCCTTTTCACCCACGAGTCGACCCTTGCCAACCCCTCCTCGTAAACTACGGAGCCACTTCTGAGAAACCGACACAGTTGATTGTTGTTAGGCTCCCCCCAAGACCACAGGCAACTGGGTAATTAAAGTTTGTGTGTGCATGTTTCTGCCCACTTAACTGTTGACACCAACATATGCATGGTAATTTTCACACTTGTACAAAGAGTACTTGAATGGGTTTTTATTTTTATCTACAACTTAAAGGGACAGATGGTAGCTTTCAATGTGAATAAGCATCATAGTTTGTGATGTTATCATCAGAGTGTGGTTAATTTATTCATTCATGGGTCAGTTCACTTTTTTCTTGGGGCGAAATACATGCATTCCCTTACATCAGAGGCTATTCTCTCACTGTATATTTCTTCTCCAGGCTGTACGATGATGAAGCTGTAAATATGAATTAAACTAGGAATATGGCTTTAAGGTGATAGCATCAAACTAGAGCAAGATTTTTCTCCTCACCTAAGATAAAACATCTGTCTAAAGACACGCTGCAACACAAACCTGATCTCAACTATCACATGGGAGCTGATCTATGCATTTTTTTTAACCAATCAGTAATCAGCATTTTTGTGAACCACGCACCAAGAGTTGTGTTCAGACCAACTTTGAGTTAAAGTGTTCTTTATCGCACACAAGTTTGTTCGTCTCATACAGGTGAGAATCTAAAATAGCTAAAATGATCTGAACAGCAAGACAAGATAGACTCAGTTAAGTAGAATAAGCTTAAGGCATAATGTGGCTAATGGAGTGGAAAACAGACAAAAGAGTAGCTCCACTCTCGTATTTGGACAACTATCATCTTGGCAGATATTTAGTACATAAAAAATATTTGATCTGGATCAGACGCAAAAAAATGCTAATTCCTATAAACCACTTTGAAAACACCACTTGAGCATATTTTAATTTCAACTATAAACAGGAAGAAAGAGAGACACATTTGTCTGAATCAAAATAAATGCAATACAATGATTCTTCACAAGTACTTAATTATTTAATCTGATATTATCAATCTCCCATATGAGTGCTTATTTTGCTAATAAGTCCCTTTAAGGAAAAAAAACATTAAATACACCCATTACGAGTGTGGATGGTGTCTTGAGATAATGTTTTTTTTTTATAATTTTGCAGTATGTAAATAAAAACTGAATGATTGAGGTCTGCAACCACTATTATATGATAAAAAGCCCAAATACTGCATTAATAGGCGCTGATTTATCACACTGGTGGACAGGGTTAGTACTTTCTTGATTTAAAGAAATGCCTATTTTTATACAATTAACCTAGATTTTTCTTCAAACTGACAGAAGGTGCAATAAGTTGGTAAGATATCTGCATCACGTGGTTTGATGATTCTGATTGGACAATGAGAACAGGATGATTTTAACATGTGCTGTGCTCTCAAAACTGTTTTGTTTACTTGTTGCATGGAATCTATGGTATTATGGTATATGTCACCATGACCTGATCTTACATTTATTTAGCTCTCAGATGTGCACAATTTTTGCTTTGCACACTATAATTAAAGAACAATTACCTCATGTCAGCGTGATGGAACTATTGTATTTGAAGCGATGCATTGTAGGGGATTTTTAGTGATTTGTTTTGTATTTGTGCTACAGCCCTACACGTGGTTTACACTTGTTTACAGATTTGGATATGAGGCCCCATTGAGACTGCTTCCCTATCGCTTCCTCTTCCTCTTCACCTATTCTTAGTGTGTGTTTGTGTGTTCCCTCACACATCCTCCCTGTTCCTGCCCCATTCTCCTTGACTTGCTGCAAGCAGAATAGTTTAACTCTCCCAATTGTTTAGCGGTGTGTGCCGCTGAGAGTGTTCCCTCGCGCGGCTACATTAGCATACTCCCTTACCTCCCGACTATGTGTCTCTTTTTTTTCGTAATTGAATTGAAATGCAGCTCTTTTCATGGTAAACAATGCCAGGAAAGCATGCTGGATACACACAGATGCACACACACACATGTCCCACATGAGACTGTAACCCCATGAGACCTTGGGGAAATTGGACCAAGACAACACCTTGAATGAGTTTGTTTACATCCCATCGTCTTTTCTGTGCCTTCTTTTGTACACAAAGTCATGTGCTGTTTGTTTGTGTGTGTGTGTGTGTGTGTGGTATTGCAAAGAGTGTGTCTGTGTAGTCCAGAGGGCCTTTGAAGGGCTTTGTGTGCATACCTGAGAGTGTGCAGGTGTGCAGATGTAAGCCTCTCTGTTTGTGTATGCATCTTTGTCTTGTTTGCCTCCGAGCGTACCATTACCATTACCCACCTGCTGTGCAAATCTCAGGTCACAAAAGGTCTACAGTGGGTTTGGCTCTCTGCCCAGGTTTGGGTGGTGCCACTTTTGCGGACCTGGCATGGGTGCAGAAGTGGAATCTGAGTGGTCCACACCCTGTGTCGCCAAGTCAAACAGAGTTTCACCTAACAAAGATGGACTTGTTTGCTGCCATACCTTTCCCATTTGTGTCATTCTTCTTGTTGCATTCACATCCGGTACCCCAGCCTCACTTTTAAGGAGTGGTTTCGTCCATTCTGGAGCGGCAGGGTGGAATACTTGAGATTTTCACGATATACCCATTGTGCTAATACTCCTTCTTGAGGCCATGCTGGAGGAATTTTGGAGGAAGCTATGGCCTACGTGTCAATAAGAACGCAGAGTTCTCGGTCTGCAGGAAGCCTTCAGAACAATATTACAATTTTTCAGTTATGCAATCAAAACTAGGACAATGTAAGTGGCACCTCATGTACCAAAAGTGGCTCAACAGTGTAGGTAAGGTGAGGGCTCATTAAGCAGAAACCTTGTTACTGTGTGCATATGGATGGAGTCAAAATATATGACAAGACTTTTGTTTCGTCCCTATAAAACACTGTAATTGAGCACATCTCAGGAAGCCTCCACCTTGGTTGTAATTTTGATTTTAACAACATGTTTTGCTCATCTGCTCCTTCAGCTGCTGCTCCTATATGTCAGGTACAGACATTTTAATTAGGGCAGTGTCTTGGGTGGCTCTTGTATGATGTATGGGTGCTGCTGAAAATACAGCTATAAATCATCCAGCACTTGACAGACAAACTGCTGGCAACTCTTGCACCCCCTGGCACTGTCCACCATTAGCGGAGTGGCGGTGATTGTCAGCGAGGCTGGCTGCTGTGTTATTAACATCGTTAGCCCTGCTGGCTTTTGTTCTTAGCCTTCATTAACACCAAGTAAGGATGTCAACCCAGATGTCGCTGCCGGACTTTTCTTTGCTTTTGCTTTTAAGAGAAGGGCAGCGCTACCATGGGACCTTTTCCCCCCAGGTCAAGGTCAAGACGTGTGACGAGTGTAATGTCATCAATCACGGTGATCAGTTTCGGTGGCCGTGTGTCCCTCATCCATCACGCTGATGGGTTTCGCTGGCCGTGTGGCTGTGAGTGTCGCCGTCCGGGCCGGAGGTAATTAATAACCCCAAGAGAAGGAATTAATGAGTTAACCTGCTCCACTCTCCTGCTGTTACGGCGACAGATGCTAACGGTCAGCGGCTGGTTATCCCCTCTAATGTGTCAGTGGCTCAGGTGTATTGATGCATCTGGTGCTTTATCATCTCTTTGCATGTTTTGGAAAAAAATGACAGCATATTCTAGGGTTGAACCGTTTATTGTTTTCTGATCTACATCAAAATTCCTGATATGGTGATCATGTGATCGCCAAAACTAAAATATTTTTTTTCTGTGCTCCTGATTGACCCAGGATCTGTTGGGTCAGCTGTTTTACACACACGTCTTAAGTACTAGACTTAAGTTTGTTTTTTGAATTGTTTTGTATTTTATTTATCTTGTTAAACTTAAGACTAATAAGGATATTTTGTGGTACACTTTTTTTTAAAGTGTGGAGTCAAAGATTGATCTTCAGTTGTAATAACTGCTGTTAGTCAAGGACTTTAAAGAAAGTACATGCATGTTTTTTGAATTTTGAATCTCAGAATTTCAAATCTTTATCTCCAAATTTCATCTTTCTATCTCATAACTTAGACCACTTCTTTCAAAACTTTCAAAATCTCATTATATTGACTTTTTGGCTCATATTTTCTTTGTCAAAGTTTGTCTCTTAAACTCAGAATTTTGAGCCTTATATCTCAATATTTTGATGTTTAGTTCCTAAAATTTGACTTGTTAGTGTAGAATTTCACTATTCATCTCAAAATTTCATCTCTTAATTTTTAAACTTAGACTTTTTAGCTCAAGTTCTATCTTTTGTCAAAGTTTTGCCTTTTTATCTCAGAATTTTAACTTGTGCATGCCAGTGTTTTGACTGTATTATCTCAAAATACAGACTTTTTGTCTCAAATTTGACATTATCTCTCATAAGTGTGACTGTTAGCTAGAAATTGGACTTTTTCTTCCAAAATATTGACTTTTTATCTCAAAACTGTTAATAAATACATTCAGAAACAATGTATACCTTCAGTTTTTATCTTTGCAATAGTGTAAAAGCTGTTGATGCTTCCATAGTGAGATATAGTTTTCTGCTAAGTTTGTAAATGTTACAGTACATTATGAAAACTTCACTGAAGCTTGATTTGAAGAAAATCATCTGCCAGAAAACATCTCAATTAGATATTTTTCTAAAACCTTTCAGCCCTGGCATATACTTCCAAGATATTGACTGTGTTGTTTTGTGAATTCAACACTGGACTGCGCCTGGTCTGTAAGCAAAGCTCTCTTAGAATAGAAATCCTTTCAAGGTGGAGTCTCACCTGTGCAAGGCAGTGCTTTCCGCAGGGAGGAAAGAGAAGAAATAGAGATAGAAGAGACACAGAGGCAGACTGATATGTCAGAAAAACAGGTTGAATAGAGATCACTGGCTCCTTAAGGTGCAGGAAAAGGAGAGACTCTCCTTGCCCCCAGGTCCTGAAAACTGATCGCTCTGTGTTTGAAAGAGCGTCTTTGTGAGGATGCCTCTGAAGAGTGCTCACTGTCTGTTTTGACTAAAAAAAAAAGAGTGACCGAGTTTTCATCATCCAAAGAAGATAAGTGAAACCTTGATGGGAGGGAGAATGCTGGAGCTTGAACTTAATTTTCCTTTTTCTTTTTAAGATAGGGGCGATTGTTCTGCCCAGGCAGGCCTTGTTATTGTGCGCCGTGTGCTGGGTGTTATGTTCCTTGGGATTTTAACCGGCCATTGTAGCACAACTTAGCTCTCATGCTTTCAGTCCCCGGTGGATTGGAGACTTTGTTGTGGAGGCTGCAGAATAGTTCGCCTATCAGGCTTTTCATGCAGGTCACTCAAGGTGGGTTGCAGTGGGTGGGTGTGTGGGTGGATGTGGTTTTATTTAACTGCAGATAAGGGAGCATCCATGGCTGTTCAAAGCCCTCTGTGTAGGCTGGTTCTACTCAGAGGAAAACTTAGCTTGGTTTTTAGTTGGCTTGTGTGTGGGTAGTTATCATTGTATCATTAGCTTTTATTTTTTGTCACTTCCCGTGCCCCCCCCCCAACCCCCTCCCCTCCTCCCCTCACACAGCACAACTAATTCATCCAGCAGAATCCACACCACACAGACAAAACTACTCATTAACTCCCACAACTCTCTCTCTCCCCCCACCCACATCGCCCCCTTTTTCCTCCAAACGTGCTTCAGCTCACAGACAACAGAGATGGAGAAAAGGGGGTGGGGGGAGGACTGACAAAAGGGAAAAAGGACTAAAGCCAGAGAGGAGGATTGAATGAGTGAAAGAGCTGCTGGGGGAGAAAAAGGGTAAGAATGCGATGTCCCGGTCTATGAGGGATTCCATTTTTTTTGCCTTTCTCGAATAGAACAGTAAGTCACCAGTCTCTTTGTTTGCCTTTGATCTCTCAGCTCAGGGATTTGGCACCTGACAAACCCCTCTCTGTCTGAAAGGAGGCCTGCAGAGAGAAAGCCTCCGAGAGCGAGGGAGATAGAGGGCAGTGAGAGTGAGAAAAAATAACACCGGAGAGTTAGAGAGCGACAGGGCGAAAAACGAGACAGTGTAAAAAAGACAGTGTGGAAAAGTGGGTTTAACTTCTCAGAGCCGTACGAGGGGATATGATGAGCTTCTCCGTTCACATCCCATAAAACTAAATACATCTGTGCTCGTGTGTGTCTGTGTTTGCGTCTGTGTGTGGGTTTGCCAGGGCTGGCCCGGGCAGTGATAAATCCAACAAGTCTTAAGGGAGATTCCTCTCTGAAGCCACGGTCTCTTGGACCACCCACTAGTGCGGTCTCTTCCCTCAAACAACCACTCTCACCCCTAATAGGAAGCAAATTCCCCAGCTTTACTTGGATATCGACCTTTCTTTTCCCTCGACTGTTCCTTTCTGCGGGGCAGTCGCTGCTGTAAACAAGCCTTTATATGTTGACTTCACTTTTTCAAACTCAATTTCTGAAAGTTTGAGTTGAAAAAACCGCACATAAAAATGCAAGAGTTTGTTTTCTGCAAGCAGCGATTGGAATTGAGAGAGGAGTTTTGAAACAGTCTGGGGACACTGAGGTCAGCTTGGGACAGCTTAATAATTGATGAGGCAAAAACTCATCAACCGTGCACAGTTTGAGGTAGCCTGGACTCAGACCGTCGCTTTAAAGAGGCTCAGGACTGAAAGCTGTGAAGCATGGGACTCAATTAACTCTCCCTGCAGCTCTTAGCAAAAGGCCATCGTCTCAAACAGCTGGGTGACCCCTCTCTCAACTTTGGACACTTTTCCTGGTCAGCGCACATGTACAAACCCTCACTGCAACTTTGTGTTCCGTCACCTGAAGCGGTCACAACCCTCTTAAACAATACCCACAAATCCCAGCGTGCCTCTGTGTCACATGACGAAGCCGGGCGTTTAAAGATTTCTTTAAAGATAGAGAGATAACACAAAGCACCTCCCGACTAATCTCTCCGCTTCTCGAAGAAAAGAAACGCAGGCTTCACGCACCTCTGAGGGCTACAATCAAAGGGACCTTTAGCTTAGCTTTAGCGAGTGAAGCGGCAGGGATTTAGGCCTGATTGACTGAGTGGGGACGGGTGAAGAATGGCTCAGCAGGTAGCAGCTAGCCCAGCCTCGGTGAAGGCTACGCCATCCTAATCCAGCTGCAGGAGCAGGAGTGGCTGCGGGGCAAAAAGCCTGACTTTATTGCACCACTAAGAGAGGGATTTCCCGGTATTTTGGGAATGGTTGGAGGAATGTGTGTTTTTGTTGGAGGACAGATTTGCTCCTTGCTGTGGAGCACGTGGTTGGATAGTGATTCTATTTCTGTGTTGGTGTGCACATGTTGGAGTATGGGACTGTTCTTTTGTGTGACATATCCCCTGATGCTTTCATGACTGTGGCATTGAAATCCACGTCTTATACCCAAATACTCATGGAGACCAGACTCTATAAAACCCATAAAAAGGCTTTAAATGTTATGGTAATGGAGTTTCTGTAGCTTTTTGAGCCAGCCTCAAGTGGACACCAACGGAACTGCAGGTTGTTGCTCTTTGGCTGACAGGTTCCTGTTGTGAATCTATAAGAAATGGTTCAATCCATCGACATCATTAGCCTTTTTGCTCCCCTTATCAATTCTTTACATTACACCAGAGTGAAAATATCTTCCGTTGAGTATTCTTCCCCGGCTAGCTTGGCTTGGCAGATAAATAACAGTTCCCAAAAAATCCCATATTCTCTATTTTCTGCTTGAAGTTTTACTAAAGAAGTTGTAAAACTGAACACACAAAGAAATATACATTCCTGCCTCACAAGAGATTCATATTTAATGATGTCAATGCGTTAAACACCTCCCATTATACCAAACATGATAGAGAAAACATTGCTGTAGCTTGATGCTAACTTATATAGAAAATAGCATTGTTATCCTAGCAGTTTGCACATATCCATTTAACTTCAATTTCAAAACAGAATTCAACTTCCATCACTGAAACATGTTACAATTACTTTTTTTGAACAGTACTTGAAACTCTAAAATGTCAAAGAACTAACAGGCAAATGTTTTTCAATAGGAAGTGCAGGCTAAAGGCTGACTTCAGCATTACTACGGCAAGCTCAAGGTCCCAAATGACTCAAAGCATTGCTAGGTGGCTTATGTCACTCAATAAAACATAATAAAAAGTGATATTCAATTTAATTCTTTGTTTAATTTATTTTTGCCCAGAGATACACCAATCATTTAACAAACATTTTTATTTACTCCTATGATAAATAAAATGTTATTGACACAGTAAACCTTTAAAGCCTAACTTTTTGTACACAGAAAATTCTCAGGAGGAATTGACAAGTGAATTAATAGAGAATCTGATCAATAAGCAGAATTGACAAGGTCATTAGTGTCAATAAAATCTTATCAATATCCATTCCTAGTGTATTTGCTGTGGAGGCTCTGGGACCCAGTGTGTGTTTGTGAGGGCTTGAGAAGAAACATTTCACCCTGCAGGCTCTAAGTGTATAATCTTCTGATTTATATTGGGTATGAATTTACCCATCCATCTCCAGCGGCTTTTTTTACATCACACACGCTAACACACACCACCCACTCCATGAAAACCCAAACCACCAACCCCGCGGCTCCATTGGCTGCCCACATCCAAGCGCACAGCAGCCTGGTCTGATTGACAGGTTATTTGGTCCAATCGGTGTCGTGACTGTCTGCACAGCACCTCTCAGAGAATTGTTCTTTTGTCCTCCTCTCCTGGTTCAGCGCTCAGGGGGTGAAATGTAACCCTGCAAGGCTTCCCCGGCCATTATAGAAACGGATAGATGAGAGAGAAACTCCTTGAAACACGAGCCCTCCAATCAAACTGTCAGTCAAAAGAAAGGTGAGCACTGTCGCCAAAAGCGGAAAAAGTGTCACTTGGGTTACCATTTTCAGTCTGAGGTGTACGCATAGGTGTGTGTTCAGCCCCCCACAGTGAAAACAGCTTTGTGAGAGTGACAGAGCTCCTGGTGTGCCAAGTGTGGTGGCATTTGTTTGTTAAATGGTCTGAAATGCCAATGGCTCTGGTTTCACTGCAGCTCCAAATCTTGCCAATGGAGCATAGCTTAAATTTGTGAGAAAGACACGGGGCAGTTATTTGATCTTCTCTTTTTTTGTCAGAGAAAATAGCAGCCTTTACTCCAGCTCTGTTGTTTTTGATCATAGAAAGAAGCTTCGTGAGAAAAAAAAAGGGACAAAGTTGGGGGAGCGTTGAAGATGAAGAATAAAGTCAAACCAGAGGGAGGTTTTGGGAGAAATGCGAAAGCCTCTGGGTTACATATTGTTTTCTTGTGGCTAATCTGGGAGAAAATGGGAAAAAGTAGGGAGTTTTCCTTCCCTTTTCAGCTAAAACCAACCGTTTGTTGTCAATTGCAATGCTGTTGCCACATTCCCTCAACATCAAAAGCAGAGACATCGACAGAACTTGTTATACTTGTTCTGGAAGTAGCTTCAAAACTACTATCCATGGTCTGTCATCAGATTTTCACTTTGACAGGCATTACACCCATGCCTTTTGTTTCAACCCCACTCTGTACTGCTCATCACACGGGGATAAAGCAACCAGAACAACACCCACTGGTTTTGTTGACTCTATCCTCTGTCAGTCTGCCGTGGTAGTAATTTGTGGTCATGACTGGAAGTGTACTCTTCTTTGACATTAATTCACTTTGTAAACCAGACAACCAGAAATTAACTACTGTTATGTTCTGAGGATGATCTGAAAACTGCAACAAAGATCATAAACTCAAAAAGAAAATACTCTTCAAGGAAAATCAACCTTAGACTTAAAACTGATGCCAATGCGGGGAGTGAGCTGCAATTCCTCGAGTGGCCATTGGAGGGGCTATAGCCTCTAATCTACCTTTCCATTTGTTTCAAGAGTAGAAAGATGTTTGTTTATGCCAATATTTATAACATGGCGACCTAAATCCTTAGGCCTCATCTTCATGAACTAGTAGTTAAAATCATTGAGACTGGGTTCATGCTTTAAACAAGAGGTCTTTGATATTAGATATAAATAAAATATATAAATATATCTTGTTATTGTGCATTCACTGTATGACATATGGCCACATGACTGGCAAATCAGTAATACAGGCATGTTTCGTCTGTCTTCAACAGCACGAAGCGAATTCTGAGTGACCAATGTGCACTTTGAGAGTTGAGAGTGTTGAGTTGAGTTTTGCTGAGTGTGTTCATATCTGACTGAAAGATAACATTTATGGCCTCCATGCATCCAGTTATGTGTGTTCAAAACAATAGCATGAGTAAAAGTAGAAACATTCTGGAGCAAATATTTGAAAATGTAAAAATTTGTCACAACCCCTTGCAGTTGCTCCACAGACCCTCTCGGGGCCGCGAACCCCATGTTGAAGACCTCTGCTTTTAAAAGTCCATCACTGCAGCCAGTTGAGTCATTCGTTCAGATAAAGTCCAGACTTTCTTTCATATTGGTGTCACTTTTGAAAACAAGAAGCAACATCATCTCATACAGTCAGAAGTTACTGTTTTGGAAGTTCTAATTTTGCACGCATCTTTATGATCTTCTGATAGTATAAAATGTCTTCGCTGTTCATTTACCCCCGACGTTAAAATCCTAAATCATGGTTTCACTACACACTGTCCTCACATCTAACCAAACCACTCTTGTCTTTTTCCTTTCTCATCTTTTAGCCTGCAAGATTGGATACTACCGTGCTCTGGCAACTGATGGCTCCTGCTCCAAGTGCCCCCTCCACAGTTACTCTGTCAGGGAGGGATCCACGTCCTGCGTCTGCGACAAAGGATACTTCCGCTCTGAAACTGACCCGGCATCCATGCCCTGCACCCGTAAGTCCAGCACCCTCCTCTTAAAGCTTACAGTACATAGATATACATTAAACGCATTTGATGGTTGGGTTGTTAAAGATGTGACTTTGAGTGATATTTAAACAGGGTTAGTTTTGTGCTCAACTCATTTCTTTTATCTTTATTAATGAGTCTGTAAATAAAACTAAACAGAGAGAAAGAGGGAGACGGAGCGAGGGATCTGCATTCTCTACCTCTCTTACTCATTCAAATGCCAACCTGAAGTACCCCCTCACACTCACACAGACACACTCTCTGCTCACACATAAAGCAGGCAGCCACTGGATTAATAGGTGTCTTTTGATTCCAGGTGGTACTTAGTGATCAGTCATAGTGACAGAGAACTAATGAGGGTATAAACCGCTGCTTTCTCCATTCACACTCTTCCACAGCAGAGGAGGGCGAGAACAATAGGGAAAGACAAAAAAAGATAAAATGATAGTGGAGGCGTGGGACAGACAGAAAGTTGGACATACAAGCAGGGGATGGGGTTAAAGACGCAAGGAAGCAAGGGAAGAAAGATAAAACAACATTTTAATTTCACAGTGTGTGTCTCCGTCTTTGCTCCATTGAACTGTGTGAATCCACCACCAGAGAGTCCAAACCTCCCGCCTGAGTCAGCACCACTGTGATAACAAATATCGTTAACGGCCTAATGATACCTCTTCCTTTTGGAAACCTCATTCCCTCTGTGAGTCATGGGACTGGGAGTTCATGGTGGTACAAGTTTTCACAAACAGAGAACAAACACACTCAAAGCCGTTCACTCTCATTCCCCGGGAAAATAACGGCATTCTTGCTAACATGGCAGACGTCTGTGTATGAGTGAGTGTGTGTCATAAAACAACTTTAACAACCAAAACATCTGCTAGGTTGCTGAGCTCATAGTTGGCTCTACATTCGGCCTGAATGATCTGTCAAGTTCCTGTGGATTCGTCACTCAGCGAAACAGTTTATTGACTCAGACAAGCAGCCGAACTCTTACTGCCTGACACTTCACTGCAGAGAGCCCAACAGTCTCTGATTACTCCCCTGCTGCACCGTATCTCTGCAGGATCATAAACAATGTTCTGTTCTGGCATATTTTTATGATTAAGAATAAAATGTAAATGTAAGACTTCAGGCAAGATGGTAATCTGCAGCATCTCTGATTGTTTCATGTTGGAAACAGCTTTTTTGTTGCTAAGTGCTGACCTATTTTTTTCCCCCCTGTTTGAGTGTAACAGATCATAAAAAAGTTCAGTTATACTAACAAACAGTAAATCTTTTACAAACCTGCGTCAAATAAACCGAACAAAATATCCCTGCAGCATAAAACGGTTTCATTTAGGGTAATAAAAAGTAATGCTTTATTTACCAAGCACGCAACAAAACCACATTAATGAAGAAAACACAGGTTCTAAAACTTCAGCAATGTGTGGATAAATCTTACACCTAATCTCATCGCTCAGTTTTAAAACAAAAAGAAAAAATTAACTGTATTTACAATGGGGATATGAGGATATATTTTTACTCTGATATATAGATTTTGACACTTGATCAGTATTTGTCTCAACCTTAATTACATGTTTACAGTTCAGTTAGTTTATTTGGGACATTTTGCCTCTGGACGTTGAACAGCTGAAGAGAGAGGATATATGAGGAGTGGAGACCGGGGGATGTTTTGCAGCAAAGTCATGGTTAGAAGTGGAGCCAGAGGCTGCTCTGAAAATGGTTGTAGCATTTGTAAATGAGGTGCTTTAACCACTGGGCCAAACCAGCACCTCTTTAAAATAGTTTTAAGCTCCATCTTAATGATTTAAGCCCTGTTACACAGTTGTTTCTCAGTCGTCTTTACAACTGAGGTAACTTCCTTCTTTACCTTGTTCACTTCCTAAATGTAGTTTCATCCACAGCTCTGTGGCAATTCACACACTTCAAAACACACCCACACTTGCTCTGCTGGCTTTCAGGATGTGATTCAGCTCCTTAACGCAAACTTTGAGCTCTTTAGTGTTATTTCAAATTAGTTATATGTAAGGCATTTGTTAAGTTTTTATTTTTTGTGTAGTTTAGAAATATTAAATTACGGTGGCTGGTAGGTGTCAGAGGATTTGCAAAAGCCAAAACAGATTTTCAAACACCACAACACAAGAACAAAAGCTACAACACCAAAAAAGTTAAAAGAGTTTAACTTTTAATGGTTTCCTCATGGCAAATAAAGTGAATCTGACGGTTGTCTCAACAAACCAATCTGTTCAAAAGCAGTGGAACATCTTTTTTTTAACTACAGTTATAAGAAAATTCAACTTTTATGTGTCTGTTGAATAGACTAGTGAGTTGGAATAACCGTCTGTGTGTAGCTTTTGTATTCATGTTGTGGCTTTACTGAAACCTACAGGCCACCATACTAAATAGTCAAAAGTACTCCCTTCAACATTACATAACCAAAAGACATTCAAACAACAACAATGTAATAGTTGTTTTTACTAAATTAAGCCTGACATTTTCATTATCGACCTATCCAAAGAAGACCCCTCTGATTTGGAGTTTCATCACATTCAAAAGCTTTTTCATGCAAAAGAACCTCAAAAAAATAGTCTATTTTTTCACATGTATGCTCTCAAATAGTTGTAAAAGTGTCTCGACATGTGATGTGTTGCACTATACATTAACTAGGAAAAGGTAGGCCACCACAAAGCAAACATTACCACTTTACTGTTGCATTCAGGTCTGGTTTTATAAGATTTATAGACAAAAAGATATGATTTGACGCGTGTTATTACTCATATTTTCGTCCGTTTGCCCACTAACTGTTTGTCCCCACCACTAATGTATCGAGTTACGACCCCTCTTTTAATTAATGAGCTCGGAGCCCATCCCCATTGTCCCGTTAGTTGGTATGGCATTTGAGTGCGGCTGCTGCAAGCAACAGCTGTCAAAGCTCATTACTGGGCTCACTTTATTGGACCCTGTTATGCCGTCTCCACTACACTCCCAGCTTCACCGAGAGGAACTGAACATTAGCCGGACTCTCTCACCGACCTTTGCCCCGTCTCGTCAGCCGCTCAACATTTGATCTTTGAACCCCCACCCTGTCTGTCGTCTGCTGTTTTCCTTCCTCCGCTATTTTTTTTTAAACTTCTCACCCACATGGCCGAGCTCTGTAATTACAGCTGTCAGTCACACAGCCCTACTCATCCACTTTTTTGTTTTCTCTCTCCCTCTCTCTCTCTTTCGCTTAAAAACCCACTCGGAGTCACGAACAGAGCAGATGAGGGAAAAAAGAAAAGCCCTCTTAAAGTCATTTCCCAGTTTGCCTTGCTGAAGGTCAGGCTGGGAAAGAGCCAGCATCTCTGGTAATTGGGGTGCCTGTGTGTGTGTGTGTGAGTGTGTGTGTGTGTGTGTGTGTGTGTGTGTGTGTGTGTGTGTTTCCAGGGGGTAATTGAAAACGCTTTTCCCCTCTCTTAGCTCTGAGTCTGGAGATGGGAGATGATGATTAAAAATGAATGTTGTGTAATTCTGTCGTTGTGTGACTGTTTGTGTGCAGGCCTTTCACTCCTGCTGCATTTCTGTCAGCGCAGTCATCGGTATCTTTGCTCTTTTGAAGCAATTGTTCCTTTGATTTGTGATTAATGTGTGGCACATTTGATTGAAACAGCTGCTTTCAAGATAAGAAACAGGAGCGCTTTATTGTTTGCCTCCCACACTTTGGATCAACCTGCCTGAGGAACCTGGCAGGACGAATATTTTTGAAGAACAGAATTTGGAGATTTTTCTGTATTCTTGTGGCTCTTTTGTGGTTGGTATTTTTGTTTCTTGCTGTGCTTTTGTTTGGTATTTTTTATTGCTTTTGTCCAACAAAACATGGCCCCACAAGTAATTTATTTTCATGTCATCTTTCACCATTGTTTGAGTCTTCATGAAGCGTTTCCATGGTGTCATCATGGTGAATCCATTCAAATAAATTTGTTGTGTTTTTCCAAGATGATGACTGCGTTTCCCATGTGCACCATCGTAAAGATGTGACCTTTGTGGAAACAAATGAATGAAAACAGATTTGTTTTTAAGACTATTTTTCCTTTTTCAAGACAGCTTGAAGAGTGATAAACACTTTTTCTAGTTATTTAAGAAGTTAACCGTTGACATATCAGCATCAATATCAAAGCCTGCTTATAGCAATTCTGCCATTTTAGCTCTGGAGCACTGGTTGTAGTTTCTAGGTAAAAAAAAAAAACCATGCATCCAGTATCAGCCAAGAGTACAAAATATGAAAAATGTTAAAAATGCCTGGAAAAAAAAATCTCCTCCTGCCCACGAACCCACTCATTGCCAAACTTCATCAGAGAAGTTCTAAACATAGTTCCTGGTGAGTGCCAAAAATCGCCTTTTTTTTTCTTTCACATAAAATCTGACCAATAAGAAGTTAGATTTGGGCTGATTGGTTTTAGAAAAAGATCTAATTGTGAGTTTTCTGGCAGATATTGCGATTTCAATTTTATTCACTATTTTCTTCAAATCAAGCTGCAGTGAAGTACTCAAAATGTACAGTTACATTGACAAACTTGATAGAAAATTATATCATACCATGGAAACATCAGAAGCTTTTACTCGAATACAAAGATGAAAAATGAAGGTAAGAATTGTTTCCAAATGTATGTACATTCTTCAAAGTCTTTGACCAATAGCAGTTATAATAACAATGAAAATAAGAGCCATGTTAGACTCTACACTTTTAAAAATAATGAAGTGCAAAATATCCTTAATTGTGTTCAGTTAAAATAGAAAAACCAAGTTAATTATGTAATAATAACACAAGTAAAATTCAACAATCCCAAGGAAAAAAAGATCTTGCCCAACGGTCTTACACTCAAGACACGTGTGTGTGAAACAGCAGAGACAACAGATCCTGGGTCAGTCAGAAGCCGTAAGAAAAAAACAATCACGATTTCTGAAATTGCGATTTTGATCAGAAAATGATAAATCCTTCAGCCCCAATTTAGCCTCTATAAAATATAACTAATTCTACGGCTGAGAACCATTTTATTATGTAGATCAGGGGGAGGCATCAGAATAAGAGTGAGACTGTTTTGAAACCAGTTTATAAGAAAAAAAAAAAAAAAAAAGGATAAAGAAAAACTTGACTCTGACTTCAACATTAATGAAGACAAATGTTTAACTTCCGTGGGCATATTTTTTGAGTTAGGAGATTTTTTAACCAAGTCCAAAGTTCCCCAAATACAGTTTGTCCCTGAATCAATTAATGGGCACAGAGTTGGGTAAAGTATATCAAACTCTGCTGAGGGTAATACGCATGAGTACGTGTGGGTGTGTGTACATCCACCACAGGGCCGTAATGAGGACCAGGGACAGACACCCGAGGGAGCTGGTTTCTCTGCTGTGCTCAGGTTAAATTGAGGGGGTGTACTCCATTTTGGGGTTTCTCTTGGCCCTTGATGTGTTTCTCAGACTTTCCCCAGTTTTCTTAGCGGCGGTTTGGTTTGGTGTAGGAAGAGGGAGGGATGGAGAGAGGAATGAGCGCAGATCTGGGCGGGCTTGAGGGGGGCATTGAATGAATCCCAGCCGGATGGTAATAGCGGGGTCGATGTTCTGGCCAATTTAGCGTGGTGCTCTCTACCTCGGCGCTGCACAACACTCAGCTAACAATCGCTGATAGAAAGAGACAGAAAGAGAAAGGGATGAAGGAAAGTAGGAGAGGAAGCAAAAGAGTTCCAGGAAAGTCAGGAATGAGGCTCAGAGCAAATTGCAGCGCTGTGCATGAATGAAAAAGGAAAAGGCAGGAGGCAAGAAATTTGCAACTTTGTTCAGAGAAACTTTACACGTCTCCCTCTGGATCTTCCCCGTGAGCTGTGTGAATTTTAAGGCCATGTGGAGCTAACGTTGTATGAGGCCTGTGTGAGCGTTTCGTTTCCCAATTCCCCCCGCCATTCTCTCTCCCAGGATTAATTACCGGGTGTCAGTCACAGCCGACGGCTCTCCCACGCTCCCTTGCTCCCACTGGTGCATTCTGGGAGAGCGACAGGTAGAGCTAAAGGTAGTCTTGTGTGCATACGTGCGTGTGTGTGAGTGTTGTAAGTGTGTGTGGAATGCAAGGGGGAGCGCTGACATACAGTGGAATGTGTTAAAGACTTTATACAGTCATAAAGTTACACAGCATTATTGCCATTGTTACCATGGCAACAGACAAACAGTCATCCTCCTTGTGATTACGCACACTCTCTCTCTCTCTCTCTCACACATACACACACACACACACACAATATTATCTTTTCAGAACAATACTATCACATCCTATCTTTCAGACATGCTAAGTCTGAGAGTTAAATGAGTTAACTGATACCCCTGTGTACATAGCTTTATGCTAAATATGCCAACCAGAAGTTAGCTTTGCTTATCTGAACTCTGCGTGTGGGGACTTATCACAGTCATAAAAAAATGAAAACTACAGTTACATAAGGCTCAACAGTTAGCTTGTCTTTGCTAAATCCATAAAATTAAGTAACTAGTTTCTGCTTTGTGCTATTAGCTTTTTAGCCTTTAAGCTAACAGTGTCCTTAGTCTTCACTGTTAAATGCAACTTTTTGTTTCAAAGTAAAAATATGATGTAAAGGGCTGCCTTGAAATTTAGTGTCAGGTCAAAAGACAGAGGAGGTTATCTCTGTGTAACTCAGACAGACGGTCTGTTTCCCTGCTTGTCTGTCTGTGACATGGAGCGCAACTAGCCTGTGCCACCACCCAATGTTTCTAATCTTCATCAGGGTGACTTATCCACTGCTTTCCCTCTACTTCCTCACCTGTGGCATAACTGTTAGGTAACAATTCCCAAAGGCATTGGAGGTTCAACTTGAGAGCTGTAGCTTTACTAAACAGCTGGGAGGAGCTAAGGTGATTGTCATGTTGACATGCGTTACTGATTTATTTTGACATAAAATTTCAAATTGAAATATAATTACAGTTGAGACGTTGCTAACTTATATAGAAGTGTTATCACAATAACTTCTGTAATCTTTTTTCATAGTGACACAGAATGTCCTCGACTGTCCAAATTACATTTCACAGTGTAGTTTTCAAGTCTTGTTGTTTATTTTTGCACCTTAGAGCAGTTAAGTAAATATATTCTTGCTTTTGTATTCATGTCTTATACCATCCATCTGTCTGTGTGTAGAGAACAGGAACCTTTTGATCTTTTAATCCTAGCAACAACAGTAACAGCAGAGAGAAGCGTAAATATTGATATCAGCTTTGTCCTGCTGGGTTTATGACACTGTGACTCCAGATAACAGCTGAGTAATAGCTCCAAAGTTGATCATTAATAGTGTGTTTAAAGGGAGTAGAGTGTTTGGTTAGCACACGGATGAAGACGCTATGATAATGATGATTGGTGCACCTTAATATAGAAGCTCCATCTGTTACATTTAGAGTTAGGTGGAGGACCAAAGGAGGAGGAACTGGTGTGTAGGAAAGAAATCATGGGAAAAGAGGGGGGAGGAAAGCGCTTTATCATTATTTTTAATGAGAACTTATTAATAGGTTTTCATGGGTTGGTAAGAGGAAGTGGGAAGTGAGGCTAATATTAGCCAGCGTAGGCGTCTCCAGATCTCCTCATCTCACTGCTTGTGTCTGTTTGTAACCTTTGGGGTCAAATTCATTCAAACAGACTCCCCTCCTCAAACGCCAACGTCCATTTCTACCCTTCATCCACTCAGACCTGCTCCTTGCTTACTAATCAGTGTGCGTTCAGTTTCCCGGACGAGCAGACGGTGTTTGTCTGCTCTGTCTGTCCTTCATCACCGTTTCAGCTCCTGTTCTCTTTTACAACACTAGTCCACACGGAGAGTATTAAACGCCTTCAAAGATTCGTACTCCATGCGTAAAACTGTGCGCCCACATCTCTACTAATGAAGCAAAACTCTCGCACAAAAGCGTTCTTATTCCTCCTCAAGCATCACACACACTCGCACTCCTATATCCGGTCCCCTCTGCTGCTCTCTGTGTCTCTGTGAAATCATTCATTGCCACTCTGCTCCTCCAAAAATAACACTGATAATTAATTTCCGTTGTGAAATGATTCGTCTGTGGACGGACTAGCTTTCATATTTCACCCCGCATCGATCTCCCTGGCCCGCTCGCGTGCGCTTCATTAGTCAGAGAGAGAAAGCGCGACAGGGAAAACAGACACTGAGAAGGAAAAAAGAGGCAGAGGGAGAGTTAAGTCAATTACCGTCGCTTATGTTTGAAAGCAATGCAAAAAAACACATTAATTACAATAGAGCTGACATGTAAATTGGGATTGATGAGCAGAGGAGTTTGCGTCACGGATCTGCGGAGCTGCTTTTCACATAAAAGTACAGCAACTAGGCTTTACATCAAAGTCAGAACTTAATAACAGGGTCCAAAGCAAACTTTCACTAAAGTTATTGAGTGGGTGCCATAAAGCCCCAGTGTTAGCAGCAGGCCCGGGCGCTCTGCCACCTCCAGCTGATTCAACGTATGAATGGGAAAGAAATCTGCTGGCCTATTGGATTTCAGTTAACGTGCTGAATTAACTGAGGTGAAATTGAATCCTCCCTCGCTGTAATGGACAGAACATTAAAAGGGAATTCAAGAAGCCCCAGCTTTCAATAAAGGGAGAACCCAGTCAATTACACATTTACTTCTTTTTATATGTATGTATGGAAAGATATTTTCTTTACAGTATTCACTAAAAAACCTTTCGTTAATGTGACGGTCAGCAATTTGTTTTATTCCTTTTTCATGTGGATTATATTTTACACACTCCTGGTATTAACATCATTTCTGTTTTTCCTCCTCCTCCTCCTCCAGGCCCGCCTTCAGCGCCTGTCCATCTCATCTCAAACGTCAACGAGACCTCTGTAAACCTGGAGTGGAGCCCGCCCCGGAGCACAGGTGGACGCCAGGACTTGACGTACAATGTGGTGTGTAGGCGCTGCGGGCCCGACGGCCGGCGCTGTCAGCCCTGCGGTAACGGCATCCACTTCAGCCCACAGCAGCTGAGTCTGAAGGGAACCAGGGTGTCTATCAACGAGCTGCAGGCCCACACCAACTACACCTTTGAGGTGTGGGCAGTGAACGGAGTCTCACCTCAGAGCCCCGGACCGGAGCAGGCGGTGTCCGTTACTGTCACCACCAACCAGGCCGGTAAGACGACCATTGATCTCTGAGTGAATGAGCTATGAGGGGTATGCTATTGGAGAAAGAAGAAATTGATTTGTTAGGCAAGCATTCATTATCATCTTTAAATTTTCCACTTCCAAAGTTTGAAAGTTGAATGAGCTGGAAATTTAAACGTGAAAACAACTTTGACATGATAGATATGTTTCTGCTATTCCTCAGAACTAATGAAGTTTTTTTCAGTCTTACTCTTTCTGCTGTTTTTACAGCCACTCAGGACTTGACACAAAGTTTCCCACCCAGGACAAATTGGTCTGATATTCTCTGACATTGATACAAAGTGGTTTTGAAAGACCAAGGGAGTCCCCACCAAGAGCAATTTTGCACAAAACCAGCACTAGGTAGACACATTTCCTCTAAGTGTAACTTCTGTTCGCTATTACTTTTGCAGGACCCCGTGTTACATCAATTTAGCTGCCTGAAAGATTACCCATAACCACTTTCAGACATAAACTCCTGACATTTGCAGGACATTTAAGGACAACAGGGCACTAACTTTCAGGAACTTATCTTTCATGTATGCACCTTGTTCCACATGGCAATACTTCCCCTTGCAGCTGATTTAGAGATGATAAGGAGGAATTTGGGTTCTGAGTGATGGGGGTGAAAACTTGTAAGGTTTTCATTTTTCTTGATTTTCTTAGCTTTCTGTGCCTGTATTGACAGAACAGGACAGAAAATAGACAGAAACTACTAAAATTGGGTTTAGAACTGTCCAACGTTGTTGTTGATATTGATGTTGGGGAACTATCATCTTCCAGGAAGAAACATGGTCGAAAAAAATCATAAATGATCATGATTGGCAGTCACTTTAATATTTGGCCAAATCAAATCAAGGAAAAACAACAGTAGAACTCAGGAGTATGTTTAATAGTGAGTTAGAGCATTTCCACGTGTGCAATGCAAAGGGAACTCAAGAGATTGGGGTTAAAAAGCTGTGTAGCTTTAAGAAAACCACTTATCAGTAAGTCTAACTGGGAAAAAAAGGCTTAAGTTTGCTAGGGAGCATAAAGATTGGACTCTAGAGGAAGATGGGAAGAAGGTCATGTAGTCTGATGAGTCCAGATTTACCCTGTTTCAGAGTGATGGGCGCATCAGGGTAAGAAGAGAGGCAGGTGAAGTGATGCATCCATCATGCATAGTGCCTACTGTACAAGCCTGTGGGGGCAGTGCTATGATCTGGGGTTGCATCAAAAACAATGCCACAGTGAATGCGGTGGTCCAGGAAATATCAGCGTGTGTGACCTTTTGATAGTGGTGAAATTTTTTTGGGCCAGGCAGTGTGTGATAATCTCTAACCTGGGTTTTTAGTCTATCATCGATTGATTAAAGTCGATAAGTTGTTAAAAATAGTAACCAAAAGTTGATTGATAGTTTTATGTCTTACGATCATTCATCTTCTGCTTAATTTTACCATATGCATTCTATTATAAATGGTTTCCTTGATAATGAAAATTTACTTTTATGACGTAAATGAAATAAGCTTTGTGGCTGTGATTTTTAATGCAGTGCACAGGTGTGTTGCACTAATGCATGAAGTGCTTTTTTATGACAACAATCTGCGTGTCAAAACATGATTATTAGAGCTGTAAATAATTTGGGTTAGGGCTGGATGATTACTGAGGAGGGTGATGGATTCTCTGCAGTGGGAGATGATTTTCTGCAATAATTCAGAGGAGTTTTGCATAATTAGGCACATGAAGCCTAGGCTGGAGATAGGGGCAACGAGCTATTTTTAGCTCTCTGGCTAATGAATTAGATGAGTTGTATTGATCTGTGGAGGCTTTGTTACAAATGCTGCTGGGTTGTGTGAGTGTGAGTGTGTGTGTGTGTAATTATTCCAGCAGAATACACCCATGAATACAGCCTCTCCTCCAGCGCTGGAGAAGAGCCCTCCAGCCCTGGGGTGCGTTCAAAGCATCCCGTTGTTTTGTCATTTAGCCATTTTGTAACCGGTTGTTGTGCAAATGGATTTTACGACCCCGGCCCTTTCTCTTCATCCCTCCTTGCTCTCCTCCACTTATAGCCGATCATTACATGGTCTTCTTTACTGCTTTGCTCTTGGGTGGCAAGCTAAGTGCCTTTTTGTGTTGTTTCTTTTTTTTTTTTTTCATCGCTAATTTCCATCCCTGGGAAAAGCGAATAAGTTGAATAGGGCTTGGGATGGCAACTTTTTAAGGGCACAGTGACTTGATTTATAAGCAGGGGTCATGAAGATAGAGATGAATGGATGTGCTGCCTGTGGGAGAGCTACGAGTCCTGCCAGACAGGCATGTGTGGGGGCTGTAATGGAGCACGCCCTGGAGTTCAGGCCGAGGGCTTGCGAGAGGATGTCGGTGTGGTCGCACGGATGAAACATTACACACTCACGCTCTTATGTATTCATACAAAGATATAATGATACACGCACACACACATCGACGTCCCCTTGAGGTTGCTTGAGGCTAATCTGCAGACTCCGAGATGTAAGATATAGATGGTGTTGCCCTTGGCTCGTCACTGGTGCATGTTCCACAACTGTTCCTCAGGATTAGTCATATGACGCTTGCAGCTGGAGGCTCCATGATATAGCGAGTTGTTTTTCAGACGCGTAACACCGACTTCAAGCTTGGCTAAAAGCAAGAAAATGTGTAACACAGACTCATACATGAGGATGATCTACATTCACCTCTCAAACAATGTCCTCTATGTGTCTCTGGGCGTGCGTGTCTTTTCTAATTTGTGTGCATCTGTGTGTGTGTGTCGTGTTAAAGAGAATAGCTCCAGACTGATTGGATTTCTTCCTGCTAATGCTCGGTAGAGGCTTTGGAAGCTCTGGTTTCAGCCGCTGGTAATCCAGGCAGTCATCTGTGGCTGTCCCTCTCTCCGTATCGCCTCCCCTCATCCAGACACCGTGGATTACGCATTTATTATGATAGATTTATTAGGATTTATAAGTGCTGTGGAAGAGAAACCCCCGCCAGCGCCTTTTCCAGAAAAGTTCAGATTTCAGCGAGAGGAAAAGAAGTGAGGGAGGCAGGTTGTAAGAGCGGGATGTGTTTTTTTGGAGGAAGAAATAGATGGAAGTGCAAGGGAGAAAATTAAGACTTGTTAAAGTGTACGCACACACACACACACACACATCTGTGACCAGGCATGTGTGTGCAAAAAGGTCAGATTCCTCGTCTAGCCATGAACAATTCCACAGTCGTAAATCGGCCGGGGTGTAACCCTTTCACCCGGGGTGCATGCAGAGAAAGAGAGGAGAGAGGGGGGATGTCCAGGCTTTGAACTGACCCCTGGCTGTAAATGGATGTTTCCCCCTTTTTTATGGGATCAAGCTCTTTCTGTGTGTGAGAAAAGAGGCAAAGAAAGTCAGAGGTGTTTATGTCTCTATACGAAACACTTGGCAGGCTCAGGTGACTGAAAGTGAATTAGTGCATGAGAGAAAGCGAGTGTGTGTGGGCACGTCAGCCCATATGTGTGAGTTTCCATATCTCTGGCAAATCAGACAGACGTACTGTACATGTGGAAATGTGTTCGGGGAGATGGAAGCAGACTTTACAGTCCAGGGAGAAGGATCTCATATGCAGGAGCTGAAATCTCAACGTCCTGACAAACAGCTCCCACTTCGGCTATTTTTCCGTCAGAGGCAGCAAAAATCCAGCGACTCCAATCTGGCAACCGGGCTTCAATCTGGCAACCACATGTGCTCTGCGGCCCCGGCGTTTCTTTATGTCAAACTGCTATCAACCGCATATTTGCGCGACTGCTTGTGTCGGCCACAGCTGCTCCTCACAGCACAAACATCCCTGCAATGACAAACTCCCTTACTTCACTGTGATCCATCAATGCGAGGACAATACACAAGAAACATCTGCAGAAAATACCAGAAACAACTGTAGAATTGTCCTGGGAGTGTGAAAAAACAAACTCATACCAGAGCTGGATGATTTGCCAAAATAATCTAATTGTGATTATTTTCCTCTGTGTTGCAATTGCAATTTATTGTGAGATTAGTTCGGGTTCTCCATCTTATTTGTTGTTTTATTTTCTTGTTTTTAATAAGAAAAACATAAACATAAGAGAGAGAAGAAGTATTTTAATAAGAAAATATAAACATACTAAAACTTAGCTTGCATGTATATGTACATCTCAGAAAATTAAAGCATCAGGAAAAAGTTCAATATTTTTTGGTAAGTCATTTCCGAAAGTGAACCCTGGATATTGCACAGACTTATTAGATTGATTTTTTTTTTAGCTTGTATTTCTTGAAATGTTAATGATGATGGCTTAAAGATAATGAAAATCCCAAATTTTCTGATAAGTTTTGCTACTTTTTTGACCATTTCCCAAGTTTTCTCCCAGTTTTCACCCTCTCTTGCTGATTCTTTTGCTGCTCTTTGACCATTTTTGCACCTTAAACTGATTTTGTATTGCTGCTTTTTGCTGTTTTTGCCACTGTTCACCACTTACACTCTTGCAAAGGTAGTTTTCAACAATGTGGCTATTTGGTTGAGCAGGGTTGAGTCACACTGGTGGTGTTGAGCATAAAATATACACTGCAAAAATTGTATCTGGTATTCTCACACATTTAAGGTTATAGAAATATTGCACAGTCTAATTTTAATAATGCAGGTGACCATATTGCAATTTGATCTCATTTGCAATGAATTACTCAGCCTTAACTTTTACACCACTTTTCTCAAGTTTTCTTGTAGTAATGTATGCAAAGGCAGAGTTATAGAGTTCTTAGTTTTTGAGATAATAGGCCTGGCAGTTTAAGCAATGAGGTCCTTTGTGTGGTGAAGTAGGCGTCTGTGTGTGTACTGTAAGCGTGTCTGTAAGTGTTGCAGCCTGCAGAAGGGTTTCATTTCTTTGGAGCCCACAATTTTGAAACGAGATTTGAATATTCATTGTATCTGACACTTATTATTCCATCTGCGTTTGAAGCCCACGCGTGCAGGAGGATGTAAGAAATTACAGATCTGCCCTCAAATAATTGAAATTCATTTGCAGTGATGCCAGCTTGTTGAGCATTGTCTGCCTGAGCAGCAGCCTCAGGTTAAACTCCTCTCCACTCAGGGTGTCAGGTTTGTCTTGCATCAACTCAGCGCACTTTGTGCACACATGGTTTGCCAGGTTTTTTTTTTTCCATTCATCATGTGTTTTGCTTTGTTTTTGAGCATTCCTCTGGCTAAATCATCTTTAATACATCATAAACCTCGGCCTTGATGGATCACCTGTTCAGCGTTTGGGCTGTTTTCAACCTTGGTTTCTCACGTATGGAACCTCAGAAGGGACCACTCAGAAAATCACTCATCTTTATCCTCACATTAGTCCAGGGAAAACTAAAAATGCAACAAGAGGAGGAGAACAAGATTAAATTGCCATATCTGTCATCTTTGGAGGAAAGATGGATGTGTGGATTACCTCGAGGGAACGAAGGCCTGTGACCTCTCAGGGGTTTTCTCTCCGAGCCAGAACGTCCTCGCTCGGCCCCAGGAGGGCCTTCAAATTGGCTCTCGCTGCCGGGGAAGATTGATCGGAGGGATACAAATGGCCACCATCTAATTGTTTAACGCAGACGCAACACATTAGGCCAACAGGATTACACAACCTTGGGTTAATCTATTTACCAAGAGATGTCTGCAATCCCATCCCTCTCCATCTCCATCTCAGCTCCCGCCAGCCCCCCCTTCCCCTTCACTGCAGCTTCTTCACCCCACTGAAACTCAATCTGCGGCTGGTACTTGAATTCCAGGCCTGTTTGAACTCAATCCGCGGCTAAAAGCAGGGTTTTGTTAACGTTAGCTTGAAGACCAGGCTCCCTGGAGCCCCTGGTCAAAGTGATGAGAATGTATATAATGTCATAGATAATCCAATCATAATCAGTGGAGCGCGAACCCCTCATTAATCATTCCACTGTAATTTTTTAAAAGGCAGATGGTCTGGAACGAGTAAGGTTACAGTACCACCGAGGATCAGAGGTCAAAGATTCTCTCTGTGTAAGAGCAGTGGACTCATTAAAATGCTACCTGAGCATCAGCGCACATTTCTTTGTGTGTGGTACTTTGTCCTGGCATTTTCAAAGTTGTATGATCAGGTTATTGTGGGCACTTGTTGTGTGTTGTAGATCTTGGAACCTCCAGAAACCCAGAGATGTGTTTCCTTGTGTCCTCACTCAGTCTGTGTTAGAGATGGGTATTAATAAGATTTTACTGTTACCAACGCCTTCATCGATTCTACTTATCCATCTGATTCTTTATAGATCCCCTTATCAGTTCCTCCTGTAAATTTTCTGTGACCGGAAAGTAGCTCCAAAGGTTTTCTTTGTCAATAACATTTTACTGAGTTAACAAGTAAATAAATATGAAATTGGTTGATGGATTTAGGTATTTCTGGATGTAAATAAATAAAAATAAGTACTGTATTGTTTAGTTGTATGTTGTTGGCTGAAGTAGGCCACAGAACAAAGCTTTGAGTTGTTTGGAACCTTGAGCTTGCCGTAGTTGTGCTGAAGTCAGCCATGAGGCTGCACTTCCTGTTTGGAAAACAGTTACTTGTTTGTATTTTGACATTTTGGAGTTTTAAGTATTGTTCACAACAAGTTATTAAAACATGTTGTTGTGATGAAAATTGAAACTCTGTTTTCAAACTAAACTTATATCATTGTACGCTAACCGCAAGCAAATCAAAGTAATTTCCCATATATGATAGCATCAAGCTAGCATTGTTTCTATATCTGCTGTGGTACATTAGAAGATGTATAACATGTTGACTGTACTGAATATGAATCCTTTGTGGGACAATTCATTTCCCGGAGTTTTCACTTTTACAGCTTCTTAAGTAAAACTTCAAGCAGAAAATCCTGAATCAGAGTTTTCTTGGGAAACCGTCACTTGTCTGCTAAGCTAAGCTAACTGAGGCCTGGTCCGTCTGCTGCAACATAATGTAAAGAATTGATTAGGTTATCGTTAAGAAAAAAGACTAATGATGTTGATGGATTGAACCATTTCTTAGTGGTTCTTAACAGGATCTGGTTCTTGCTGCACATCCCTAGTCGTCACCTGAGTTTTGTCTTAAACCTTTTAGCCCTCTGTTCCTCTCTGTTCCTCTCTGTTTCTCCCACCACATCTTCCTCTGTGCTCAAAATCGTCTGTACATGAGTGTTTCTCTGTTTACAGCACTATCTTTCCCATGCCCGTGAGTTTCTCTTGGTAGTGTCAAGAGTGCGTATGACCCAATTTTGGCGTTGTCACACTCCCTGCAGATAGAGGTCTGATTTGTGCAGCGGTTCCACTCTGGGAGGAGGAAGGTGGAGGGGGGGGGGCTGAGTGTAAGCCATTATCTGTGCTTTAACCTTCACATGTTAAAGGCGTCTGAACGCAGATAGCACGGCTTCTTGAAATATGGCCTCATTATCAGCTGCTGCAGAAAGGGGTTTGAGATAAGATCGCTCGCTGCAGCTTTAATGAAATCCAATTGATTTGCTCTCTTGAAGACAAAAAAGAGAGAGAAAAAATAAGGCATCCAGCTCAATCTCAGCATTTGGAGGCGGACTTTAAAGAAGTGTGGGTTTCCCAGGGTGACCTGAGTATCTGCAGAAAATGAAGTTACACATTATTTTACCAGCGTGTAGGAAAAGAGCCTGACATGCCAGTGTCTGTCGAAGTGAAATTGGATCACTTTTATTGATGCTGAGCATCAGTTAAGAAACGGCGTATTGCTATTCTCTCCAGCTCCGGGGATTCGACTCTGTGGCTCTGTCGCTCTGTAGCGCCTCCAATTTTGAATGGAAGCCAAGTTCAAAGACAAATGGAAGTGACTGCCTTGTGGCCTGGCTCAGTGTTTGACTTTCACAGCAGGACCGAAGAGTGGGAGATTTAGGAGAGCAGCACAAAAGAGACTCAGTGTCTCCAAAGCTGAAAACAGCTACAGGGACTTGGATAAAGCAGTTGGCTTAATTTGTGTTTCTGATTTTTTTTCTTTCGTCTCTGATCATCCCACTAGCTCCCTCGCCAGTGACTTCCATACAAGCCAAGGATATAACAAGACACACCATCTCGTTGGCGTGGCAACCACCAGACAGAGCCAACGGGGTCATCCTGGAGTACGAGGTCAAGTACTATGAGAAGGTGAGAGCTTATGTTGTGTGTTTGCTGAAGAAAACATCTCAAACTTTGACTGTAGAAAAATACTTATGATCATTTTTCTTTTCTCTGTGATCTCAGGACCAGAATGAGAGGAGCTACAGAATCATTAAGACCTCCTCCAGGAACACAGACATCAAAGGTCTCACCCCCCTCACTACCTACGTCTTCCATGTTCGCGCTCGCACAGCGGCAGGTTACGGGGATTTCAGCAGCCCGTTTGAGTTCATGACCAACTCTGGTGAGTTCAGCTTCCCGCTTTGATGACTTTAAAGTGCTGCTGAGCCAGACACTTAACTCCAGCTCCGTCACACCCAGTCCTGCAAAACTCTGCAGTGATAGCATCTTTTACGAGTGTCTCTCTTTCACAGTGGAGTCATTCATCAAAATAGCTGTCATCTATAAAAGATAAATGATATTCTGCCTCAGAACCTGACTGGCAACTTGATCGCTTTCATTATTCAAGTTGGGATGAGTCTGAATGGATGTGCCAGCTGGGGTTTAACCTCTACAGGTCTAATGTTTGATACATTATCGGCTATTTTAACCACAAAAGTGCTGATAGCTCGTTCTTGCTCTTTCTGTAGCCTAGTGTTCTGATTTTAAAGCCAAAAAGAGGTTTTTTCGTGTTCCTGCCAGGCTCTAAATTCTAACACGCTTTGAGAGATGACAGTTACAGAGAACTCATGGTTGGTTTCTGGTTAGAATACCAAATTGGCAATTCAACAAGCTGTTAAATAAACAGAAACAGTCTTTTTCAGATTTAATTCGAGGCCAAATTATTTCCAAGCACAGCCATAAATAAAAAAAGAAAATATTGAGAAACTGTAGAAACTGTAAAAACAGATGTTTAAAATACATTTGGTTAGAAATGGTGCAGAGCATTTAACCCTTTAAAACCTATCATGCCAATTCTACCAGAGCAGATCTTTACATTTCTACACACTATAGTGTAACTTTTTGCCTTTAACTCTTGTTTTACATAAATGCAACTCTTCTATCCCAAAAATAAATAAAAACTAAATAAATGAATGAATTACTAAAAAGTGAACTAAACCATTAATAGAAGAAAATTTTGATTCCAGAGGCATTCTGTCATGGGTGTATCTTACAAAAGTGTTAATATAAAAAATGTGATGATGTGTGTTAAATGTAAGAAGCAATTTGAACAGCTGTTGTCTGGATTGTCATGTTTTTGTTGTTTACGCTGTGTTGGATTTCTGCAAACACAGTAAAATCAATGGGACATGTCAAAAATGTATTAAGAAAGTGGTACTACCCAGAATTTATATGCAAAAAGAACAATCAGTGCATTTTATCTGGTATTAAATCTACCATAGATCAAAACTTAATATGCTGATTGTTGCACCAGTGCTACGCTGGGCTCTAAGGTGTTAAAGTGCTCAAATGAAAATATAGAGAAGTGTCCAATCTATAGTGGGAAGGTTCAGGTGTTAAAGTGGTGTACCTGCAGCACACACTTGTCTCTCACTAAAAACATTTTGTGTATCACCACAACAGAAATGAAGACAAATTGATGCAAGATTTTCAAGCAAGAATGGGAAAACATTTTCCTTTTAGAAATCCAAGAACTATTCACTTTTGTTACAGAAGGTTTAGAGATTATTGTTCATGAAAAAGGTAAAGGAACACCAACGTAGCCATGCCCCTGTCCTAACTTCTTTCAAATGTGTTTTAAGCATCAAATTTAAAATGGATGTGAACATTTTCATATGTTCTAATGTCTTTTCACTATTTCCTACCAAGTGGCTTAGATGACTTACAAATCAAAAACATTAGGGCTGTGCGATCAGTTATAAATAATTGAAACCAACTTTTAGAGCTTCCAAACGATGTAAAACTGTGGTAACGGTTATTTCTGTTTTGAGTTGTTTTGGTTAGTTGCTCAGACACCAAATCAACAGTACAACATGAGCAGCTTTTACCTATAAAGATTGATTATGATAGTTGTTTGGTCACACTTTGGCTACAACAAGGATGTGGAATAATTGTGCATTAACATTGTAGGAGGATCAATTAATGGTGGTTTTGATTTTTTATTTTTGCCAGTTTAGTCCCCCAGCCCTCCTGGTTTTATTCAAACTGCCCAGTGTCCCAGCTCTTTTAGAATGATGGTTGGATTACCAAATAAAACCTTAAAAAAAAAAAAAAAACTCTAGGGACAAGCTGGTGCAAAATATCCACGTTGCTGTCAGGCAGCTTACTGTTAAGTCCAGATGTCTCTTTTGTAATGCAGATGGAGACAGCAGTGCATAATCAGGACTTGGTCAAGCACACGTCCTAATGGGCCGTCATTGTCTTTGAACGGGGGCCTATACGAAGGGAGATGAGGGGAGGAAGTGGGAGGAGCTGTCAATGACTTTGACAAACACAGACTGTTTACCCGCCTCTCATGTGAGACTGCTCGATGGAGGCAAATCATATTGACTTAGCTCTTTGTCTCTGTCCATCCAACCCCCCATCTTTTCTTTACCTGCTCCCCCATCTTTCCCTCCTTTTCCCCTAGTTCCAGCTCCCATCATAGGGGACGGGGCCAACTCCACAGTCTTACTGGTGTCGGTGGTGGGCAGCGTGGTCCTCCTCATCATCCTCATCAGTGCTTTCGTCATCAGCAGGAGGTGAGCCTCATCCCATCTGTCCCTTCTGCTATCTGTCCTTCTCTCTTTCCTCCCAGGTGAGCGATGTCTTGCTTAGCGCCAGGAAAAGTAGCTGTCAGGAAACAGACAAAAACACACAAAAACACACACACATACACACCGATTCAGACAGCCAGTGCAGCTCTCTCACATCGGATGAGTGATGACTCGCCACACCGGAGACGTGATTGACAGCTCCGACAGCTGAAGAGATGCAATCAGCGACCCTTCGCTCCCTTGTCCTCCGCATCCCTCCATCCCTCTCCCTCTAAAGCTCAGCGAGTGGCTGTAATCCTGCCGCTAGTTATTTTCTCCTGCTGACCGCCGTGAAGAGAATGAGAGGAGAGGAGGGGGAAAAAAAAGAGAAAGGAGAGAGAGGAAGGTGGACAATGAGATAAGCAGGCAGTGGAAAGTAGGAGATAGAATATAGAGAGGGGAGAGGGAGGGGGGGGAGACAGAGAGGCATCAGGTGGATTTGCAGTGACCCAATCTCAGGGTGTTAACCAGGGAGCAGGACAAAGCACCGTCACACAGATGGGATTACATGCAGATGGGGCTGCCTCACCTCAGGGTGTTAACCACACTCCCCCATGCGTGTGTCTGTGTGCACGTCTTTATGTCAAAAAGGGAATTGCCTGTGTGTGTGTGTGTGTGTGTGAGGGGGGTGTTAATGGTGTGTGTGCTGATTTCTGCATGTCACTTTTTATGCCGTTTGTTAATGCATGTGTGAGTGTTCCTCTCTACATAGAAACAGAGATTTGTGTGTGTGTGTGTGTGTGCCCTGGTGTTGAGAATGATGAGGAGTAAAGGAAGGGGGGGTTTTGGGGGGTTGTTGATTGCGTCTCTTCACAGCCAAGCAGGTGGTTGTCTCTGCCTTTTTTATATGCATGTGACGGCCACTGTCATTGTGCTGCCGCGGCCATCCTGTGATTGTGGGGAGGGACTGTAATCACGTAGCCGTTTACCATCATTACACAAGCACAGAGGAGGACAATGTCTCGCACATCTGGTCATTTCCACTACTGACCCGGCACATCAATATAAGCACAGGTGTCAGGCTGCCTGAGGGATTCAGAGAGATTTAAGAGCATTTTTTTCTCGAATTGATTTACTGCTGAATGCTCAGCAGCCTTCAAAGCCACTCATAACCACAGAATACTGAAGAGTCTGAGTAATAACACCACACTGTGAAAACACACCATTACAAGCAAAAGCCCATGTTTACTGAAAGGGAGAAACAGTTGATATGTACTCCAAATCATAAAGTATTCAAAAATAAAGCACCTGACCCCTCTGGTTGAAATGTATTTTATTGCAGCGTCTCATAACAAAGAGGAAATAAAGAATTAGGTTAATAAAACTGATGCTTAAAAGATGCATTTGACCCCAACGAAGATTAGCCTTGTGTGCCATTTGTACATATTGTAAATACATTAACAAATTATACACAGATTATTATAATAAAGCAGTGTAACTAAAGGCACACAATTTGCAGGATTTCACAGTTGCAAAGAGTATTATATTGGACTATATTATATGATAAAACATAGCTTGGTTCTGCAGCCAACACAGCACTTAGTCTGTCGTTGGCTGCAGAACCTCAACACCTTGCCTCCTCTTTGAATCTTGATATTTTGTGTCATGCATTAGCACTGGTTTTCCTGGTGAACTTGCTCTGATGTTTTTCCTTCCTCTGCATCTATCTGCATTGGTCATTACTCATTCAGAAAAGGGAAGTGAGAGGCTACAGATCTGGTTAATTCAATTCTTGTGTAAAAGACTGCCAGGACACACTGTCAACAACTAAAGTCACTAATTGGGACCTTTACAGTTGTTCATGGGCTTGCAAATTCAATTAGAGGCTTTTGAGTACAAGAAGAGAGCAAATTTTATTTTTCCATTGTTTTCTGTATCCCCTGTGGCAAAAGATGTACCACTTCAGGACATTGTCACACTGGCTATCTGAACTGTGCTCAAGCCGACATTATTATAAAGTATGGCTGGACAATTAACAAGAATAACGTAATTGCGATTTTTTTTCCCCTGTATTGTGATTTATGGTGCGATTTTTTTTTTTGCTATATTGCTTTAATGAAGGGGAAAATATTTCTATGGCTTGGTAAAAACCGAAAATTTTGTGTCTTTCAACGTTAAAATATCACATAAAATCAATAAAAAAGGAGATTTTAAACATTAATGTCAGGCTTTTGGAAAGTTGCACTACTTTATGTCCATTTTTTAAAGTTTTTCTACCAATTTTGTGCCAATTTTCACCCATTTTTGCTACTTCTTTCCATTTTTGCCACTTATCACTCTTTTTGTCCGTTTTCACCATTCGTGCTACCCTTTCCAAGTTTTCCAATTATCTGGCCAATTTTTTTTGCTTTATGTTTATTTTAGTCACTTTTCACTCTTTTCCTACCACTTTTGAACTATTTTTTTGGCTACTTTGTGACTGTTTTCCAAGTTTTCTCACCAATTTTTGCTGCTTCATGACCATTTTTTCCACCATAAACTTATTTCTTGGCTACTTCTTGCTGTTTTTGCTGCATTTCAAGGTAGTTTTCAACAATTTGTCTCTTTGGTTGAGTAGGACTGAGTAACGCTAGTGTAGAGCAGAAAACATCCACTGGAAAAAACATTGTCCGTGGTATTCTAACATATTCCATGTTAACGAAATATTACACTTTTGGTGATTATGATACTGCAACAGGCCATATTGGGATTAAATCTAACTTACCATTAGTTGCTCAGCCCTATTATAAAGTGTCTTCTTACAAGACAGGTCTAATCAGAGTCAACACAACGGAGAACACAGTGAACATGGAGACCACTTAAGTTACTTTCTAGGTCATGTTAAGTAATTTGGAGTCTGACACCTCTGTCATTGATAAAAATAATTGTCGAGAGGAGTGGTCATATGGGGATTAGAGACCATGGGTGATGTATCATGTCCTTGCTTTGTCTGCATGCTTGTGTACATAGAAGAAGTGTAATGCACCTCTCTGAAGTTGTGGTCAGGCAGAACCAGGCTCTCTAATTTATTTGTGTAGTTACCATATGCTAAGCTATTCTCACCCTTTGTCTATGTACCTCCACACTGACAAACAAAACGTGTTATAAATGGTCCATTCATTGCTTGGTAGAGTTTAAAAGTGTATTGGTGTTAATGTTGAAAAATTGTTGCCATCCTCTTGTTCTCAAAGCTGAAAAAGCAGCTTTAACCTTGATTAAGAAAGTTAGCACTCATAACCCATCACTGCCTTTGTAATGAGTTCTTTTTTTATTAAGTATTTAAAAATAATAATGATTAAAATTAAGAATATAAAAGTCTCTTCAATAATCAGTGATTGCACAACCACTTCACAAGAGCAGTTGCTTTTTAAGTGTTTTAAGTTGAAGTTTTATTATGGCTTTACAGACATTTATCCTTCATTAAATATTATTTTGAAGTAGATCTTTCCTTTCTAACATTTGAAAAGTGGAATCTTTGTTCCTGCTGTTGTGACTGTGACTGACCACCCTTCTGTTTTTGCCCCCAGAAGGAGTAAGTACAGCAAGGCCAAGCAGGACTCTGATGAAGAAAAGCACCTACATCAAGGTGAGTCCTGGTTAACACTCCACCCACATGCCCTGTAATCCAAAAACATTCACGCTGTCAGGTGTGTTCACGTGCATTCAATCTAAACCACAAATGAAGCCCGTAAAATGAGGGGAGGGGGGACACATGCCAACTATTTTGAAGTTAATGTTCTTGCACACTCGCACGCTCCAAACACCTCATTATCGAGTCATCAGTGTTGTTATTTGTGTCCCAAAAAATTTTCAAGTTAACGAGCTCTGTCTTCATCGGAGTCAGCCACAGTGACATGACAAGCAGCAGAGTTAGTGTGAAGTGAGGTATGGAGAGAAGAAAAGAGGAGGAGGAGGAGAGGTTCCACAGAGGAGGCGGTGTTGCCTGCAGCATGTTGGAAATAAAGAACAGATGGAGTGTACTTTGCCGGAATGAATTAACCTTCACTTTTCACTCCCTTCTTTCTATTTTTTCACTTCCTTCCTTCCTCTCTTCTTTCTTTGTGCACTCCTTTCTTCAGGAGTGAGGATATACGTTGACCCCTTTACATACGAGGATCCAAACCAAGCTGTCCGAGAGTTCGCCAAAGAGATCGATGCTTCCTGTATCAAGATCGAAAAAGTCATCGGCATCGGTGAGGAGCTGCTTTTTTTTTGTTTTTGTTTGTGTTTCTTTGAGCCATTTTTAAAACAAATCATTGTAAGTGAAGTTTTATGGGGAGCTTTTTGCAGTCCAGCGTAATGTAACATACTTTGGATAAAAGCATCCACATAATTGGATAATAGTATATTTGGTATTCGTTTCATGCAAATAATCTGCCTCTGGTGAGTCATGTTTGGCTGTGGAGGCTTTTATGTGCTCTCCTTTAGGATAAAAAATGTGTGTTTTCCTGGACAACAACATTTAGTCGGCATTTAGAGCGTTCCAGTTGCAGAATAAAAAAGGAAAGAAAGCTATAAGAGGCTAAATATGTTGTCCTCGCTATTCCTGTGGCCACAGAAAAGTCATCCAATGACAAAATAATAAAGAGAAAGAATCAATATCCATTTCCTCTCTCTCTCTGCTCCAGTGGCTGAAGGGAGGAGGGAGAGAGAGGGATTAGAGACCCTGATCAATGTTTAAAGTGGACCCCTTCTAACCTGTGCACACACACACACGCATGCGCTTTCCCAAACTCCCGTCCTGATGTGATTTATTGTCCCAGCACTTTGGTATCAGAGTGCTTGTGTTTCATCGCTCCGTGTCGTAAACTGGATCCTGTTTGTTTGGCACAGGGGAGTTTGGGGAGGTCTGCAGCGGCCGCCTGAAGATGCCGGGCAAGAGGGAGATCTGTGTGGCCATAAAGACTCTGAAGGCCGGTTACACGGACAAACAGAGGAGGGACTTCCTGTCTGAGGCCAGCATCATGGGACAGTTCGACCATCCCAACATCATCCACCTGGAGGGCGTGGTCACCAAATGTACGTTAACAACCACATTTTATTTACTTTGCAGGCACAGAAAAGTGAGAAGTGATGGATTCTCATTTATAAATAATGGAAAAATCATTCTACTCACACACACACATATACCCATTTACACACAATAATGATTATATTATAATAACACCGAAAGGACATTCATTTCTGCCATCCTCCTCCTCCACTGAAAAATTGGAACAATAAATCATTATAAACCACGTCTGCGGTTTTTAGGTGACTTTGGAGAAGGGTGAATGTAGGGACAAACCAATCTTAGCTCGCAAAAAGTGTGTTTTTGTGTAGCAGTGTGTGTTTTAATGCTTGTATCCTGTTAATGTCCCCATGGAAATGTTGCTGTAGCTCATGAAGAAACCTCACAAGTGCTTTAACTGATAAAAAAGAAGAAAGAACAGGAAGAAAAGGACAATTCAAGTTGTTTGAATTCCTGAACTTACAACTTAAACCCTCTGAATTCAAGGCAGTCTCCTGTTATTTCTGCTTATGTCACCCTTTTACTCTCTCATTTTGAAGCTGATGTAATTAATTCATGTTTTCATGCAGCGTCAAAAAATTTAAAAGCAATGAATCATTAGAATACAAGAATAAGAAACTGATTTCTCTTATTTTATCCTTTTAAAAATGAGGAAAAAATAGAGAATTAGTGGATACAACATATTTTCAAGTACCATCAAGCCTGAAAAACAGGAAAAATCTTGGTGGTGGTGCTGCATTCAAGGAAACAACAAATTTGATGCTTGGATTTTTTTTTTTTTTTTTACTCACTCACTCTCGTGCCATTTATCTCTGTAATATGAAGTCCTACACCTCTTTGGGTTCAGAACAACCATGGCTAAAACTAAATGTAACTCTGAGCAGAATAACATCTCATATATGAAATTGCAATATAAATATATATGAGATGATAATTACAAGCTATTTACGCTGTATACATTAAATTTTCATTTGCTCCTGTTACAGATATTTACATAGTTCACTGTCTATATTGCAAAGGTATCGTGTCAATGTAAAAACAGCAAAATTCAAAGGATTTTTTAAAATCAGGATTACTGGATGTATGTTCATTTTTCAGGGCTTGTTGAAAACGGCAAGAAGCGTAGAATTATTTGTTTTTTACAGAATTGAGCTAAAGGAAACAATTTAATTTCCTGCAAATTTTCAAAGATGACATCAGAATCAAAGCCATGTGGATGAAATTCTCATGTCTCTTCCTGCCAGTTAAGACATGTTGCTAAATTCATTTGTGATACATTTAGGTACCATCGGAAACTTGAGAACCTAAGGATTATGCCAGTTTTTTTTTTTGTTTTGTTTTAATGGAACAGACAGTTTGTAAATATCACTCATCTAAAAATTAGGGCTTTTGCTCTCGTCCTGGGGTTTAGGATTCAGAGGATTAACCTTAATTTGTTCGTAAAAATGTGTTTTTAGTAGTTGAATCAACAAATGATTGGAAAAATTGCTCAGAACTCAAAACCTTAGTCAATAGAGATTCCTCTTAAAGCAAACTCTTGAAATGTAAGAACAATATGGTTCAGAGTTGTCGAACACAAAGCAGACAGAAGGCTGTAAAAGAAAGATGTAAATGGTCCAAAGGGACATCTTGAGAGATAAAGCCACTCAGAAGTCTCTGCATGCACTTGTGTTTCGTCCCCTCCAGTGTATCCCCAGGTGGTCTTTGTCCAGATGGTAGGGGTCTAACACTGTGAGGGGCGGTGGTAGAGGTAGCATAGTAGTTGAGTAGGGGGTCTAATGGGTCCAGAAACAGGCCCTGTAGCGTGGCACTGCACTCATTAATCATGGTGTCAGCAGTAAATGTGTTTGGGGTTAGGGAGTGATACTCTATCCCTCCTCTATCTGCTGCCGCTCGGCCACAAAGCACCCACCAATTCTGCCTCTCTCTGCCCTTGGCACTCCTCTTTCTTGTTCTTCCTACTTTTTACACTGTCCCTGATGCTGTTTGTTCAGCCAGAAGTGTGTGTGTGTGTGTATGTGTGTGTGGATGTCTTTGTCACCACATGCCACTGCAGCGTCCGTGCATCTTGGATTGGATGCATGTGTGCGTGAGTGTTACCGTAGCTGATAGTGCGCAGGTTAGATGGATGAAGTGCCTTAATGTGTCGTGACACAACAGCCTGGTTCTATCTGTGCTAGATAACGCTGTCTCTTTCACTCTTACACACACACACTTGGATCGAAGCACACACACACATCTACTTGGCCCTGGCCCGAGCTGAAAGTGAACAGCAGCACAGGCTGAATTGCTTATCACCTATCACACCTCTCAGCACAGGGAATGACCTCTCAGACCTCACAGAGACCAAGCAGGAGCTGTAGAGGAAAAGTGGACAGATGGACAGGAGGAAGGGAGGGAAATCGGAGACAAGCAGCGGACAGGGAGGGTGCAAATAGAGACGCGGAGAGAAAGAGACAGGAAGGTGGTTAGTGCCTGATGGATTTGTGGAAAAACAGTGGAAAAGACAGCGAGAGAAAGTGCAGGGCGGCAAAACTGCTGAAGCGGTGGATTGAAAAGAAAGAGACAAAGAAGATGAGATACGCCGCAGTGACAGGAGCCACAGCAAGAAGATCATCCGATAACTCCCTCTCCACTTCTTCCACTCCTGCTTTTCAGAGCTTGACACAAGGTTTGGGTAAATTAGTCCTTTACACTTGAGAGTGTCAGTGAAATCTATTAAAAATCCATTATTTGAATTGCACTCCCCTCTCCATTACAATCAAGTTAAAAGGAATTCTCAATCTGGCCTCAGTTTGCTGGCATGTCCAACAGAGCCAATTAAGCCTTATTAATTATGGAGGAACTCCAAATAGGCACTGAAATACATAAATGTGCAAAAACGTCTCACTGAGGACCGCTGGCTGGACTCCTCCATCTTCAAGCCTGGATATACTTAATGTTTCCATCATGCTAGCATGTAATTAAACTCTCTCCCCTATTAGAGCTCAGACGTGATATGTTTAACAGCTGATTTACATAAAGTAAGAGCGTGCTAATTTGAAAATGATCTGCATGCAAGAGCCCGATCTTTGTTCTCTGCAAACGCCAGAGCCTCTGGAGAGCGTTCGCTCAACTTTCCCCCAATATTGTACCCCTGTTGCATTTTTTATTCCTCTCTGCCCCTGCTTTGTTGGCAGGTGATAATCGGCCCATCGGCGGGGCCCTTGCCCAGAGTTCATTGCCAAAGGCGGCAGGGCGTATTCAGTAAACAAGGAATTAGCATGCAAATGGCAAGGGAGGAAGAGGGTGGGGCTTCGGAGGCGAGAGTTTAAGGTCGCAGGTCAGACGCTCCTCAGACTTGATTGGGGAGCTGTCAATCACCGGCCGCCCTGGGGCCGAGGCGTGCAACAAAGGGAACAAAGATGGCTGACAAAGAGGGCCCCCAGCTCTCCCCCAACTTTAACTTCACTTCCTCTTTTTGGGGCATCGCCGGAGCGCCCCGTAATTAATGGAGTGCCAATCTCACGGCGGGTAAGGCTGTGACTGACGGCCTCTTGGCACAGCTTTAGGCCTGCTGTGGAGTGGAGGAACTTCACCTCCCAGACCTCAGCTGCCAACCGCTCAGGCGTCGTTCTGCTGGAGAGTTTTCACACAAGACTTTAGCTCCGAGTCAGCACTTTCCTAAATGCAACAAGCTTTTTAAGTCCACCTTAACAGAGCTACTTCAAATCAGACGGCGCTGTTCTCGACGGAATTTACAATTTGGCTTTTTTCAGCATGTGTTGCCGCCATGGCTGGTTACGCACCAGCTTGTGCCATTTGGGACAAAAACAAGCCACCCTCCTTTCTTTTTTTTCCCCTCTCTCCTCTTCTTCTCTCCTTTCCTCATGCCCGCTATTCTCCCCCTTCATCCTATGAGACAAAGACAGAAAGAGACCCACCAGGGAATGTCCACCCTCCCCATCGCCTGCCTCGGCTCAGATAAAGACACAGACGATCCCCCATGAGAGACGCAGAGGAGTTGACAGAGGGACGGGGTGAAAAAGGCCAGAGAGGAGTGGCAGTGGCAGGGATTGAAGGGGGAAAGAGAGTGAGTGGAGAGTATTTAGAGAGGGGAGAAACATAGAGGAGTTAGCAGGAGAGTGACAGATGCGTCCAAAATTGGCAGAGGAGAAAGAGGGCAAAGGGACAGTGAGTGACATAAATAGGGAGTCAGAGGGATTCTGGGAGTTGACTGTGGATGACACTTTGGATAATACGACTAACGTCAGTACATATTTGCATAAACACAAGCTGGTGTGTGTGTGTGTGTGTGTGTGTAGTGGTGTTTTGTTTCAGTTGAGATGCCTTTGCATGTGCAGGAAAAGACGAGAGACGTCAGGGCAACCGTAGCACTGAGCTAATTAAATCACTATGGGACAGAGATGGATGGTCTTACACACACACACACATGCACATACACACACATTCCCCTGAGACCCCCCCCTGCTGTGTCGGGCTGTGATGTGCATCGTTTACCACCATAATCATCCGCCTTTCATTCTCTCACTCTTTTCCTCTCTCTCTCTTTCTAGGTAAGCCAGTGATGATTATCACCGAGTACATGGAAAACGGATCGCTGGATGCATTCCTAAGGGTCAGTCATGCGTTTCTGTCTGCACATGTGTGTGTGTGTGTGTGTGTGTGTGTGTTTGATAGAACTGAAGCGTGCTGATCCCATCTTATCTCTGTAATGTCATCCACCTGAAATTACAAGTGTTCGTTCACAAACATTCCCCCTAATCTTTATCCTCCCCTTGATCGACTTACTGTTTTTCCGACAAGCTGATTGGTTGGCTCAGGTTTTACCTTCAGGGTTCACTAAACTTCTGCTTTAGGACGATGCTACGGTGACTTTTCCAGAGATTGTGTCAGAGATTGTGTCAGAAAAAGGAGATGAAAGTTAGAAAAGACTAAAAATGTTTGAAATAATTACAAGCTGTCCCTGAGTGGTGTGTGTGTATAAGCAGATAAAGTCAAATATATTGCTTTACTGATAAAGAGAAAAACTGTTTTTTATGAACGATTGAGCAGTAACGATGCTTAAATAATACAATTTGAGTGAAGCACATTCCAAAATGGCATAAATTCCTGTCGGAAAAGTCTTTAACCCTTTAACACATGAGCCTCAAAATGCCTGTCAGGACTATTTTGCTTCTTTTGACTGTAGAATAGTCAAAAAAATGTCCTGTAAGTAAATGCTTGGACCTGTTGTTTTGAGAAAACTTTAAACTTTCAATATCAAGATCTTTTTCCAATTTACTGCATGTTGTAGTAGAGAAAAACAGTTTAAACTGAAGAAAAACACAAACACAGAATTGGATGTTAGTGGTTTAGTGGAGAAAAAAACACTTCACTCAAACAGAGCAAACAAGTTTTACAGGATAAACTGTAAATTTAAATTTACACATGTACAATAATGTTTATGAGACTTTTTCTTTTATTTTGGAAAACAAAGAGGTATTTGATAGCATCACCAGACCCTCCAGCATCCCACAGCTTCTTCCTCTCCTTGCACAAAAGCTACTCAGGGATTTTTTTCTCCTCATCATGACATAAAAACTGAATCTGAAAGTGGAGGAGAAAGATTTTCAGCTACTCATGCATATTGTATTTATAAAGATTAGCAACAATATAAGCCTCAAATCATGCTCAATCACAGTACAAACACAGCCTGTTACTTTGTTCACATTAAAATACACACATATGGTACACTGCTCTTAAAAAGTCACCACACAATACAAGCACCAAACTACGCATGAAATCACGAATATAAAGTAAAATCTGGATAGAGAGAGCTTCATTCAATCTGAAATTGCTATAATAATCTCATATTGGCTAAAAGAGCACGTCTACGCTTTCACAAACTGTTGGAATTTTTCTATTTGTGTGTACAGTTTAGGAATAAAGGACATTCAAAGTAAGCTTGACATGCCCAGAGTGAAAGGGTTAATTTTGTTTCTTTCCCTCTGCAGAAGAACGATGGTCGCTTCACCGTCATCCAGCTCGTGGGCATCCTGCGTGGGATCGCGTCCGGTATGAAGTACCTCTCAGACATGAGCTACGTTCACCGCGACCTGGCGGCTCGTAACATCCTGGTCAACAGCAACCTGGTGTGCAAGGTGTCCGACTTCGGCATGTCCCGCGTGCTGGAAGACGACCCCGAGGCTGCGTACACCACCAGGGTGAGCGTGTGTGTGTGTGAGTGTGTGTGTGTGTGTGAGTGTGTGTGTGTGTGAGTGTGTGTGTGTGTAAGTGAGTGAGCATGTTCCTGAGACAGCAAGTGGTCTATCTGTGTGTCACCTTACTTGTCAGCTTTCATTAATCAGACCCTTTTTCCAATTTCAGGGAGGGAAGATTCCCATCCGCTGGACTGCCCCGGAGGCCATCGCTTACAGAAAGTTCACCTCGGCCAGCGACGTGTGGAGCTATGGCATCGTCATGTGGGAGGTGATGTCATACGGCGAGAGACCATACTGGGATATGAGCAACCAAGATGTAAGTCTGAAGGAATTAAATTATGTGCACAGCATCATGAATCTTGCATTAGGGCACAATGTGTGAGCTCAAATCATAACTCCCTTGTGCATGTATGTAGTGTAGGGGGAGAATTTTGAAAAATGGCTCATAATTTTAACTTTGTTACATGATTTAATTACCCACATGAACGACAACACAAAAATAGTTAATTATTCAGAGTATATATCAAATTCACGTCACAGATGCTGATAAATTTAATAGACTAAAATTTAACGAGCAGTTTCTCATTACTCATCAAGGACCAAAGTCACTCACAGCTGCTCTGATGTTGTTTCCAGGTGATCAAGGCTATCGATGAGGGCTACAGGCTGCCCCCGCCCATGGACTGCCCCGTGGCGCTCCACCAGCTCATGCTGGACTGCTGGCAGAGAGAAAGAGCCGACCGGCCGAAGTTTGGACAGATTGTCAACATGCTGGACAAGCTGATCCGCAACCCGAACACCCTGAAGAGGACTGGAGGAGAAACTGTTGTCAGGTGAGAATCACTGTTGAATCAGGCTGAGAAACAAGTTTATTTCACCAACAGCCCAGATTATCCCGTCTGCCATCAGTGCCACAATATATCAGCATAAGTAGATTTGCTGATGTGTAAAACTTCTGTGAAAGGTTTTTCAGGTCATATATGAAGAGTTGTGACATCATTAATGAATCATTTGTCCATCTGTTTCTGTTATCATCATTACACAATTTTAGATTCTTAAATTAATAAACCATAAATGGCAGTTAAAGCTACAGACTAATCCAAGAGGTTAAGAAGACTTTTTGCGCTGTAATACAAACCAAAAGGCTAAAAACTTGATGAATCACATTATTTCTACAAGGCTTCATGTGAATGTTAAATCACTTTATGTCACATATTAAACAGACTATGTGCTGACATTGAGATAAATGTAAAAACAAACACCTTTGATTCTTGAAAAGAAGAAGTTGTTTTGGGATTTTCTTTTACCATTGTGAAGCTCTTAAGAAGTAAATACGAACCCCTGCATTAAAGTACAGGAGGTGTTTCATTTAGTTTGTTCGCCACTGAAGTCACTCTCTCTCCACAGCAAAATCTAAATTCCAAGCAAATATTAATGTCTCATTTCTAGTAAAAAATGTAAACTGGGAGAAGAAAAATTAACTCGTGAAGTTTCTTGAAATTAGAGAAATGTCTTAATACAAGAAACTTCTCTCTTTTTTTCCATTGGCAGATTTTTTAGACTTGTCACAAGCAATTCAGACCTCATTTTTGTCTTTAAATAACTTGAAATAAGACATTTTCCTAGACTAATTAGTTGAATGTAGCTCATATCAAGAATATTAAGACACATTTGACTAAAAATAAGACATAATCCCTTGGTTAAATTTCAGTTTTTGCAGTGTTTTCCTCATTGCATGATGCTGATATTTATAGTCTCGAGATAGAAAAGCATGGATTTCTTTTTAGCCCACTTCCTCCAACCCCCAACCTAAAAAGACGTCAACCCCCCTCAGCTTAGTCAACAAAATTAATTCTTATTTCATATTTTTTTGGAATCATATTCATAATTTTTTCCCATACAACTATACAGAAAAATCTCAAAATAGCAGAGAAAGTGGAGCAAGGACACATTTACTGGACTTTGGATTTCTGCTACTCTGTCATGTTAAACCTTTAATGAGCCTAAAAACACTCGTAGGGCTTATTTGTGGCACAATGCAATTTGTGCAACATTATTGACCTCTCACACCAAAGCAAACACACACTCACACACCCCCCTCATCCGCCGCTGCTTATGTTCACCATTAAACATTATCTACCAGCAACTAGTGGCTCTTTTCAGCACAAACGCCCTCTATAATGGATTTCTCAGCAAACTAGCTTTAATGGTGCAGTATAATCAGGAATGTAGCCGCTCTAACGGGGGGGAGAATTACGATGTAACGCTGAGTTAAAAACAAACATGACCCCACGGCTCCGACACCATTACTCTGAGCGGCTAAACGTGTTAAGAATGACCTACGTGTGTTTACAGACTCGACGCAGGCCAGTGGGAGTCTGTTTGACTTTAATGAGTGTGTGAGCACATGCAAGCAGGACACACTCGCAGACGCTCACCTAATGGGACACAGAGCGAGCAGGGGAGGGTCCTAACGGAGTAATTAGCAGAGCTGAGTCCTATAAATGCAGCTTTTACAGTTACAAGAGGAAAGGGGAAGAGAGGAATGTGTGTGTGTGTGTGTGTGTGTGAGGTGTGCGTCTGTGAAAAGGGATCTCCGTGCATAATCTTTTCCACCTACTGAGAAGAGATGACTTATTAAAGAGTCTGACATCCTGTTCTCACAGTTTAACTCAACATCCCTTTTAAAGAAGACAGAACGATAAAGAGTGAGAGAGTCACCAGAGCGAGACGACACCGCCACCGACTCAGACTCACCGGCCCAGTGTAAATGTTTCATGGCCCACGGCGCTGCTGAAACAGAAAGACAGGATGGGAAAAAGGAAAAGAGGGATGTGAGAAAAAGGGAGACACACTCACTCCATGAATATCTGAATGTGATGAAAAGTCAAGTGGGTGGTAAAATTCACCAAAGTGTGGCGAGGTTGTGTATTTTTTGTGAATTAGGGATTAACTAACTGTGTCCATCACACTCAGGAGGAACTGTGTTTGCCTTGGCTGAGTTTCTAAGTAGGACTCACAAAACAGGGACACAAAACAGAGCAGACTGTAGCGAAGCTGCTGACAGGATAAAACCAGGGAGAAATGTTGCATGGTGCATTTTACGGCTTGTGGAAAGCGCTCTGTCATCACACAAGGTGTATGTGTCATAGACTTCTGACACCACAGCATCTAAGCCCGGAATCAGGAAAACTCTTATTCCCACACGCCGCTGTTTCGTCATGAATCAGAGTAGCTCCCGGCTGTAAAAGAAAGTGGATCATTACCTTTTAAATCAAAAGCACTTTAACAGAATGTAACTTTTATCGCCTCTTTGCACGGGCAGTTGCCGACATCACGGTGCAGATGCTTCAAACATGAGCTGGAGAAAAAAGGTGCATAAAACTCACATTGAACTGTTCTCTCCTCCTCCTCCTCCTCCTTCAGGCCGAACACCACCCTGTTGGAACCAGGGAGCCCCGAGGCGTCATCAGCTGCGGGCACAGTGGAGGACTGGCTGCAGGCCATCGGCATGGAGAGATACTGCGACAACTTCACCGCTGCTGGATACACCACTCCAGAGGCTGTGGTCCACATGACACAAGAGTGAGTGAGGGGGGGTGAGATTGTGGCCTTTTACACACGTATCCAGATATGTTCAAAAATGAAAATTAGGACTGAATGATTTGCAAAAATAAACTAATTGCAATTATTATTTTTGCAATTAGGACATGAACAGTAACATTAATTATAGCACAACAACCCACTAAAACTACTACTGTCACTGCTTTTGGTTCATTTTAGTCACTTTCACTTCTTTTTTTGGCCACTTTTGGACCATTTTTTTTATACCTTTCACTATTTTACAAGTCCACTCCCAATTTTCTTGACAATTTTTGCCCATTTTTGACTGTTTTTGCTCTTTTTTGCCCCTTTTGGACCATTTTTTGCAACAAACTTGACTACTTTCCAAGGTTAAACCCAACTTTCCTCCCATTTTTGTTGACTTTGGCCATTTCCCTTACATTGTTTTGGTCACCTTTTTACCATTTTTGCTACATTATAAATTTTTTAAGGTTTCTTCCAAATTTTCTTGCTATTTTCTGTTGCTTTTTGGCCATTTTAGTCACTTTCCACTCTTTTTTTGTCACTTTTGGACTATTTTTTGATACTTTTGGAGTATTTCTAAGTTTTATTCCAATTTAAATGCCAGTTTTTGTTGCTTTTTTGGCAAATTTTATGACCTCGAACTAAGTTTTATTGCTGCTCTTTGCTGATTTTGCCTCTTTTTACCACTTTGATAGTTTCTTTTGTAAAGGTATATTTCAACAGTTTGTGTCTTTGGTTGAGCAAGGTTGAGTATCTCTGGTGTAGAGCAGAAAATATCCGCTGCAAAAACTGTATCTGATATTTTGACACATATATGGTTATAGAAATATTGCACTGTCTGTGATTGGAATATTGCAGCAGGACATTATGTGATTTAATCTAATATGCGATTAATTGCCCAGCCCTAATGAATGACCCTCCAGTTCGTTTGTAAAAAATTTTTTTTCAATATCTGATTGTTACAAAAAAAAAATCCTCCACAAGTAACTGGGCTTATCTGTCAGTAAGTGCAGCTCTAAGTATGTCAGAGCCATAGGTGGCAGTGATTTTCAGACGTGAAACCTGTTCCAGCCAATCAGAATAAATTCCCGCCATCAGAGCTGAAGGATATGGCAAAAAAAAATGATACCAATATATTTTTTCATATCATCAGAGTATTATCACAATGATTTATATTATTTTCAAACTACCAGTTTTTAAGCATCTGCAACTAAAGGAACAAGAGATTGGCTTAACATTTTATTAACATACAGACCAAATAAAGCAAAAATGTGCAGGTTTCCAAGATTGTCAGATTACGTTTCAACTGAGTGAATCCAATTCAGATAAATCAATCATTCTTTTTGCGTATAAAATCTTGGGAGTTCCCCTTAAATACTTTATTTTCAACATATCCTGGAGCACTGTTTCCCTCCAATACTATAAGGATTCAGTATAACGGGCAAACAATAATTGTGATCCAGACTGCAGCTCTGCTCATCACTTCATACGCTCAATACACAGCATTGTTTTTAGTCAGTCTGGAAACAAGTTCATATGTTATTTGAAGTTTGGGACATAAGGGTTGTATCGATGTCTAGCAAGAGTTAAGGGTTAAAGAACAAGGATTTGTACTCTCTGCATAGTGAGAGGAATTTCATTTTTTTTGTGTCTTCAGTAAAGTGTACATGTGTGTGAAATGTTCCAGAGTGTCTGCCAGTTGCCTGCTATCTTAATGTATGTATATTTCATCTGCTTAGATTACAGGATTAGCATCACTTTGTTGGCGAGTGAAAGTCCGTGTTCAGCAGTTAAGCTGTCGAGCTGCAGGGCTGTAAAATTCATCATGTCGACTCCATCTACGTGTTTGTTTTCGTTGTCCCTCATCCTAAAAACGGCCTCCTCTCTCCATCCTTTTTCAGGGACATGGCTCGCATGGGCATCTCCTCGGCAGCACATCAGAACAAGATCCTAACCAGTGTCCAGGGAATGCTGTCCCAAATGCAACAGATGCAAGGCAGAATGGTTCCCGTCTGAGAGATTTAAAACCAAGAAAAAGGAGAAAAAAAAAGGATTCAAAGCGACTTCGTTTCTTATGAAAAAAATAAATAAATAACAAAAAGATTAAATATAAAAAAAAGAGACAATTAAACTATGAAGAAATAGTTTACCTCATCCATGCACTTTAAATTGGATCTAAAAGAAAAGAAGACGTTGACGTAGAAGAAAAAAGTGGAGAAAATGGCACTTTTTTTGAATCAGACCTTTACCTTGCCCTTTCTGTGTTGTTTTGGAGAATGGGACGCTTCTGTGTGTGAGCAGCATTTACGGATAGATGGAGGGACGGCTGGAAAAGTGCTTCCGAGAGGCCAATCTGGAGTGCCTTTAATGGTCTGGAAGGAAAAGCGAAGGAAGGGAGGGAGGGAACCATACCTTTCTTCCTCCTGTTGGGCAGAGTGTTGTTTCTGGAACTTTCTTTCTGGAATAATCCGTGGAGCAGATTTTTTTGATTTCCTGTGACTATGTTTATTGTACATGAGTTGTTTCTGTGGGACTCGCTGTGGGGTCGCTGACGCCGCCATTGTCCCCTCTCAGCTGGATCTGTTTGATATCTCACACTCACACATAATGGAGGATCCTGACGGTCGTGTATAAACAGTGATTCTCTGAGAGGTTGAGGGTTGAATTCCGAGCAGATTCACGTGGGGGCTTATCTCTGAGGAGCTTTCTGTGTTTTTGGCTCTGTTCGGGCCTTGTTTTTCTCCCAGAACGCTCTTTTGTTGCCCTCAGGATGTTGCTGAGAATGTCTTTGATCTTCCAGAGGATTTTTCCCGCTCCCTTGTCTTCCCAGATAAAAAAAAAAAACGCCCTCCTACACCTCAGATAAACACATTTTGGATACTTCCATTCAGCCCCACATGTGAATAAGAGACCCTGCCCCACTGCTTCTTTAAGACCCGCCTACTCTTCCTCTGAAATCACACTGACTTCATAAACTGGACGCATCTGATGGAGTTAAATGGCAGGATTTTTTTGGACAAAAAGCTGCAACAAAGAGAACAAAGACGAAGAATGAATCAGCACCATTGTCATCAAGAAAATAAACACGACAATGTGAAGAAGATTGCTCAAACCATCATCAAGGTGAGAACAAATTACGTTATTTTCTCACGGGCTCAGCAGAAAAAAAAGGTCCTATTAAGAAGATACACATAAATATATTGGCTTTAACCTCTGTTCATTATCATAATGTGCGATTAATGTGAACTGTGTCCAGGCAGAGAGTATCAGAAGATTCATTAGTCCCCCCCGTCTCTCATCAGTGGCCCCTCAGCTCCAGAAATTGTGTTAATTAACAAGCCGGTCGCGGCACCTCAGGCAGCCACAGCAGATCAATAGCTGCTGGTCTGTGATCAGTCTGTGGGCCTCATGCTGCTGGCATGTTAATGGGAAAAATTAATCAGCTGCTGACTTCCAGTCAGCCAAACAAGGCCCAGTAAAAGCTGTGAAACACTTTCCAGATAAAGGAGAAAGTGTTGGCGAGGCTTTGTTTGGAGCCAGCTCAGTGGTTTGTTTTCATGGTAGCACAAAGATCTATAAAAGAAGTTATACTCTCAATTAGCTTTATTTATATTGTTGCGGAGCTTTGTTGTTTGCTAGATATCAACGAATAGAATCTTAATATGAGCATAAAAATGAACAAATATCCACATGGGATCAACTTTTAAGACCCAGTGTGGCACCAGCTCTACGTTTTGTGAATTTATTTTCGATTGTCCTCAGATTTGAAACCATAAAAGATAGATTGATCATCTACATATATAAAACCTGAGAAGCTACACTTACATTTTACACATTCACTGTGCTTTGTAGCGCTTTTTCTTGCAGTGATGAGTTCTCAAACTGTACAAAAAAGCATGCATATCAAAAATGTTTCAGAACATGACTACAGGTATTTACAGCAACTGCCTGCTATGTAATAGACATCAAAAAGTTACAGAAATTGACCATATCTCACTAAGCAAGTTACAAACAGCCTCCAAATAAATCCCTGTGGTCCCAAAGGATAAGTAACTTATTCACATTGTAGAAATTGGAGGGACACAGCTATGCAATTTCTGTCTTTTGAACTGTATGAGAGAAACAAAAAAAACCTTTTTTTTTTTTTTAAGTTTATAACACTTTGAAGCAATTTATTGTTGTAGTTAAGTCATAAAAGTTACATATTCTTAAAACTTGGGAATTGAGAGTGATATTGATTTATAGCAAATAAAAATATCCAAAAATGACACTATAGAATGTAAAAACCATAGACCGCACAATAAATGGACGTAGGATCTGTGACATCACTCATCTGTTTCTGAAGCCATGGTTTGAAGAGAAACAGCCAGCGCAGCCATATTGGAATTGGGAGGGGTGACAATTGCCCAAATTCACAGCCATTGGGTGCCTGTCAGTCACGTGATCTGGGCTATGACTCCAATTGGGGAAACTCTAGATCTTGATATCTTCCAAACAGCAAAGTTTGAAAAAAAAATTCTATTATTTTTTATCTATCTATTAATGTAATTTTGCTAATTTTGGCTCTAAAAATAGTTTTTTTTTGTTTTGGCGTATACGTGACTTCCAGCCATTTTCAGACTGGAGGTTGCTGCTTTGTAAAAATGCAAGAACATGTCCTGGTAGACTTGAACAAAGGTGGGTCTTAAAGAGTTAAGACATGAAACTCACCTCATCTCACCCATCCACATAGAAACTATGATTTTTTTGTAACATCATTGCTTTATTTCCTTTACTCAACCTCCCAGGATCCTGTGGACATAACATTTTTGCCTCCAAGACCCATGATACTACATTTTCTTTATAACTTTGACCCATTAGACACACAAAGACACACAGTTACCCAATTCAGTGAAAAAAAAACAGTGTATTAATCTACAATAACTAATAACTAATGGTAACCCCATGACACCAAAACTAAATGTCCTACAAAGACTAAGTTTATTAATTCTACTTATTTGGTCTTACTTTTCACAAACAACAAGTAGAAATGAAAAATTCACATCAGACAAAAGCTTAGGTCCCAGGAGGTTAATTCACTGCTGCTCAAAAGACAAAGTTAACACAACATCAAAAACCATTCATGCCATAAATAAACCCTGCAAGTTTAAATTGATTGGTCCAAACTTTGTATATTAACAAAACTTTTAAGTTCTCTTTAAAGTAATTTGCTATTCAGCACTTTAATTCATTTACTCAGCTAATATGCCCATTACTTATTCCCATAATACATTGTGTTTTTAATTTAGTATTAAATTCCTGTTTTCATCACCACTGAGATGGGATTTAAAGGTTGTTTACTGTGTGAAATAGTCTCAAACACACAAAAGTCAGATTATTTTCTCACCAGTTATTTTAACAGGCATAAAATCGTCATTCTTAATGTTGTAAATGACTCAGAAAGAAACAGTAACTTGATAGTAGAATTAGCTTTAGATTAATTTACATCCCCTCTATCTATTCATCATGTGTAAATGTGACTTTAATGAGTCGTATTCCTAACATTTTGTCTTTCTGTTTCAAATACATGCTGGCCGACTCCATTTCGAGGAAAAGAAACAGCCTAACAGCATCATAAAGCAATTAATCTTTCAGCGTAAACCCATTAACTTCATGTTAAACAAATTATCCAAAAATGCTTTACAAGGTTTTTTTGAGCATGAAACAAAAGCTGGGATAAATATTTAGAGTTCCTGCGCTGTAATTAATCCATATTTCCTGCTGGAGGAATGTTGAAGAGCGTACAGAGGATTTATTTCAGTTTGGAAACAGAGCGGCTTGACCGTCTGTTGGAGTATTTATCTAATGCTCTGGCTAGTTAAATGTCTATTTGTGCGCTTTCAAAGTGGGCCAATAAATCAAGGGCATCTTTCATATATTATACAAACACAACAACATGTGGTGCGCACAAGTTAATACATGGTTGCCACGAAATCCATATTTTCTCCCTGCAGGGCGGCCGCTCGCCGTCTCAGGACGCTCTGGGTTTGGCATCGGATTTTGTTTAGCAGATGAGTCGAATGTTCCGTTGAGCTGGAGCTGGAGAGCAGCAGTGTTGTTGGTGGAGCCGGCGTGCCAAGTAGAAATTGTTTACATTCAAAACCACCATGACTGATGCAGCCTCTCTTTTTTCTCCTCCCCCTCTATTTTATTCTCCACAGCTGCTGCCGTCCATCCTGATGGATCCCAGCCTCGCTCGCCATGATCAGGATTCTTCCTCGGCCTCCTCTTTTGTCTTCCTCCTCCTCCTCCTCCTCCTCCTCCTGCTTCCCCTCTCCGACACTGAGATGACAAATCCATCCACAAGCGTCTGGGACGTCCGTCGCCGCAACACGTCACCTTGACACACTGGCCACCTCCACGTGCTCGTGGCCGCTCAGCAATGTACTGGAAATCTTATGAATGATTCAACAGCTTCGTAAAAAAAAAGAGACAATGAGAAGAATGTAATATAATCGAGAAGGCCTGCTCCAGCGGATAATGTACTTTACTTTGAAAAGTTTCACTTCATTTTGTGACTTTTGTTTGGTTTCTATTGTTTCATTCTGTTTGCATGTAATGTAACAAACGTTTGATTTGGGCGTGTGGACGCGTGTGCACGAGTGTGTGTATGTGTGTGTACCTGTATGAGTGACAACGTCTATGAAGTACTATCAGTAATGGTGTCTGTTTTCATGCCACTGTGGAGGAAGAGGGGACAACAGAGATGTATTGTTTTGACATAAAAAAAAGAAAAAAAAAATCCAGGACTGATTTTCTTTTAAGTCCTCTAAAAAAAAAAAAACATCAGCTGTGTGGCTCCGATCGCGCGAACTCGACTCAGTTACAGCATTTATAAAACCGCTTTCTGGAATGCACCCCATTTCTGCTTTGGCAGTGACTGCGGCTTGCAAATGGACAAACGGTTTTGGAAACACAGACAAGTGTGACTAAAAGCCTCCTGAGTTTGGACTCTTCAAGCTCCTGAAAGGTCGAGGAGGAAATGTGGGAACTCTCTCTTTCTCTCCATGTGGAAATGGAAGCAGTTGAAATGATACAAATAAAGGATCCGAAGTGTGAGAAAAGGTGTTTAAGAAGGGAAAACTGTTGATATCTTTTATTTTCTCCAGAGCACATCATACAGCTACAGGTTTAACCCAATGGACTATATCCTTTTTGATCTTTTATCTCTTTAAACTATACTTATGTGAATGTTTTGAACTTGTAAGTGACGCTTCATATAATACAGAAACACCTCCGTCCTTAATACAGCTGTACTGCTCTCTCCTTTTATTGGCGACGCGTTCTTCTTTTGGGTTTTATCTATCGACAAAAAGGACCTGTATGGAAATATGCAAGACATGTTGGGAAGGAGAAGGAAACCAGAATGTACTGTAAAATACTTTTTTCCTTTACTTAAATGTTGGACGATTTGAAAAAAAGAAGAAAAAAATTAACAGAACACAAGAGTTAATGTTTGTCATTGTATGCCTTCCGATGCCATATGATCTAGTCATGTAGATCTAACATTCTCTCAATCTTTTTTGTACATTTTTTGACATGATCATGTTTTTTTTTTTGGCTTTGTTTCTTTTGTTTTTATTTTTTTTGTCAAGGAGCTCTAGGTACATGTAACTTATGTCATTTATTTATGTCCTTTTATATCTAGTTTGTAAAATAATAGCCTAAAGTGAAGAAAATAAAGGGGTGCCAAAGTGCATTCTTAATAAAGTAGAAACAATATGACGATGCTCTTATGTCTCTTTGATACACACACACACACACACACACACACAGGAGTGCCTGATGGAAAAGCCATCAGCATATCCCCAGTTTATTGCCGTCATTAAGTCTGCAGAGGAGAGATCATTACCTAACTATCCTGCATTGATTACTGCATTACATGATTGCAAATAATGGAGGGCCTCTACGTAACCAAAGAAGGAGGCTGAAGCCGCACATGGAGCACTTCCTTGGCCTTGTTTTCCTCTCTTTTTGTCACTGTCACTCCACAAAGCCTAAACACGCTCCCAGAAAATAAAACGCTGACCTATCTCCTGGCACTTTGTTCCCCCTGCAGCACATGCTCAGCAGATATCATAACTCTGGACTCAGACTTGGCTCTCAGCTCCTATCAGGCCTTGAAGCCACTCACTTGGCACAGCGTATGCATGCATGTGTGTGTATGAGTGTGTGTGCCTTTAATCAGAACAACATCTGCTTCCTGTGCAGACTTCCAGCAGCGATAAATCGCTGATTGTCCCGAGTCTTTGATAATGGCCCAGGAGAGAGGCTGGACAGTTTTAGAAACAGGCTCAGGAAAACGTTGAGCCAAAATGATGTTTTACACATTTTCAGAGAAATCACCAGCACCGAGCATGCATACATTACTGCTCTGAAGTTTGCTGTGGGAGATGTTTATCGGCCTCAAAGGGAAAGTGTGCCTCCCTCGCAGAGTGTTGGCAGGAGTAGCAGGAAGACGCAAGAAGATTAGGGTGGCTGAGTTTGATCAACTGAGAACATTTGTTTGTAAGATTTCTGACAACTTGGCGCAGTGTTTGAACGATCAAAACATTTATATAAATAAATAATAATATAATTACAAAGCATGCATGTATACAGTGGGGATATTTTCAGTGTGAAAAATTCATTTTGGCCTCAGTAACAGGGCTTGGATAGAAAAGACTGGAAACTATGAGCATTTCACAACATGTGATGCCAGTCCATCTTGAACATGTAAAAATACAAGAGGACTGATCAGAGGGGCATCTCATTTATCCTCAGCCAACCTGGAATGCATTTCGTGGAGAGGCAGATTAAACTGGGGGTTGTAGGAGGCACGAAACACAAGTTCAGTTGGTTCAGTTGAAATTTAGAAGATCTCACTGCAAAATCATCTTAAGGTACATGAACAACCACAAAACAGAAACCAGCAACCTAAGCAGAACAGCTACCAACTCACTTCACTTGAGACTGGCTTCAGAAACACTGGAAACCATATACACTAAGCCAAGAAAGAACACTTCACAGCAAAAATAAACATATTTACAGCCTGTGTCAAAAACCAAGCATCAGTGTGTAGAATTGATTTCTCTATCAACAGACTTGACTGACAGGCAGACGCTCTGTTACCGTCTGCAAAGAGGCTAAAGGAACACCTCCTCTCTCAAACCAAACCTGAACAAAGCTATGTTGAGTGCAACATTCCCAATATGATCCCTGCAAATAATTGGCTTTAAACGCCTGGATCAGAAACTGATTGGTGACATCAAGGACACTATGTCCGTATTGATGGCCACAATGCAAAATCTCCCGTCTGCAAAGTGATCCAGGAAAAGTCAGTGAAAACTGTCTGGTATTAGTGCACTTCACCAAGTAAGTATCAACAATTAATATAGGAATAGTCTAAAATCATTTTATTGTGTATTTAATGTCGTTAAAAAAAGCAGTTTGCAAGAAAACAGAACTTTTTAAAGGTTTTCTGACAGGAGGTTTTATTTTTTTGCCATTGATTGATTTATTGTTGCTGTCTTAAAACATTAACCCAAGTCATTTGTTCAAGTGTTTATATTTATATATATATATATATATATATATATATATATATATATATATATATATAGATAGATAGATAGATAGATAGATAGATAGATAGATAGATAGATAGATAGATAGATAGATAGATAGATAGATACATACATACATACATACATACATACATACATACATACATACATACATATACACACACACACACACACACACACACACACATACATACATACATACATACATACATACATACATACATACATACATTCATTCATTCAAACATACATTCATACATACATTCATACATACATTTATAGATGGACATTTTTGGCCAAAAATGACTATGGCAATTATTTTAAGACGTTTACAGTATTCGTCTACAGTTTAATCTAACAGCTGAACAACTTCATTTCCATCTTCTAGATTAAAATACTGCAGTACCATGAGTCTCATGCCACACTCATAGATGCCTTCTGCTACTATACGCTTCTTTACATCCTGGTTGTTGAGCATCAAAGGATTGAGGCTGTAGCCCTCAACTCGAGTTAATGCTCAGACACAAAACCTTAATGAAATTTAGGCCTGTATCGTATAAATATCAATAAGTAATTCAACATAATGCCAATTCTGGGGCCAACTCACAGGGGTGATTGCAAGTAATAGTATTGTCAAGTGGCAAGATTAAGTGTCACTGTCATGGTGGCACTAACACAAAAGTCAGGGATCATCAAAGTTACCAAAATTCAACATCCTGAGATCATGAATTACTGCCCCATGTTCACAGTCATCCATCCAAATGATTATTCCTTTTTAACAAAAGCAGAGGATCCTCTGGCAAAACGACTGGCAGATAAATGTGACATTTTCATGAAATAAGGAAGAGGATTGCATGTGTGGCCAACAGAAACAGATGTGAGGGAGAGAGACAAAGAAAGGTGCTAAATTCTGCCCTTGCTGCGAGCAAGAAGTGGGCCAGAAAATAACAAAATGAGAGGAAGAAACCCAGACACAGAGTGTTAGGGAGGTCACATGGAAAGGAGACTTTGGCTGCTGGACTTGGCAAACCAAAGTAAACCAAGTCATGTTGAAAGTTCAGGCAGTGTCCATGATTTGACTGGAATGCTGGTGCTGTCTTAATACAATCAGCACAATCCAACACCTCTGTCAACAAAGCCTGGCTTTTTACCGCAGCCTCGGTGGGAGACTGCCCGAGAAAATGCTCTTCCAGGTTTTACAGCCCATTATCCTTTTTACAGGTAGAAATCAAGTACAGATGGTGGAAGAAGAGCGTCCTGTATTTGGGTAATTTGCGAGTTTATTTACCACAGATGTGAAACTGCAGATCTGCAACTTATTCCAAAGAAATACTTGTGGTGTGATGTATGTAAGCCGTTTATTGCAGGAAACCATAATACAAGTGCCTGACCTAAAATGGACTGTTTGCCAGTTTTCAATCTCTGCTGTACAATGCAACACTTTTCCTCCAAGCATTCAGCCTTTTACTCACAAATCTGAAGTTTTATGTGATGAGAATGTAAAAAATAATGTTGACATTACTAAAGTAATCAAAATAAAGCATTTTGCCACATTGTCAACAGTAAGGGGGAAATCATATATTCTATAAATAGATAGATTTGATGTCATATGTCATTTGGTTGTCCCTTTTGTCTCTTGGACAGCATCAATCCTGAAGTTTTGACCAATCAGAATCAAGCCTCTAACCCAGCCACGTGTTTATTAGAAAGCTGTGTGAAATTACCTGTAGTTTAAATGATATTCTCTGTATCTCAGCTTGGCACTGTTCTCAGCATATTATTATTTAATGTCCACAGTGATGTAGTTCTCAGCCCAGAGAACAGGGCTTAGATTTCTTGTCATTGCCTTTTCTTGCATTGCGTACAAGCAACCTTTCAGCAGCTCACAAAGATTGAATCCCAAACAGATGAGTGCATTAGGTTAAATGGAATACGATGCATTTTGGGACAGGATTAAATGACACGACAAGGCCATGTTTTGGCTCCAGCTTTGGAGCTGGAACGACTGCAAACAGACTTATTGGCCGAAGCAACACAGTGGAACAGGTCTCCAACTGCTCATGGGTGATGAATCCCAGAACATTTGCTCAGCCAGCAAGGCCTCCAAGAAAGAGAAGAGTCATTTATTGTTTCAACACAGTACTTATGTTATTAACACTGATAAGAAATCCACATAAAATATGTCAAAAGTCCTCATCAAACCTGTACTTTCTTTGCAGAGCACATAGTATTAAATAAGCTCATAGTGATTGTGTGGACAGTCTAAGTTTGTCAGTCTGATTGATACCTCAGAACCAGCACCTGCATAGTTGAAGAAACATGTGGAGAACTAAGTCTGTTTTATTCAGCTGGATACACTTGATACAATAATAGTATTTGATAAAATTTGCATACATCTACTGTTTAAGCTGAGCTTATGTAATACTGTGAGCTGAAACAGGCAGGTGACTCACACTGTACTGATTTCACACCTGACTTGCACCATTCTCACATGCACCTGACGATGTATCTCCTCAATTGGCACTCTGTTTAAGCTAATGGATTTCTGCTCCCTTACTGCTGCTCTGCACCAGAGCTGCACTCAGACTTTCAGCTCCATCACCTCTCCAGAATCCATCTGCAGGCTCAGACTATAGAAGGGTTTAACATATTATGCCGTCATTACATTTTGCATGTGAACATAAAAATGTGATGAAGTCAAAGCCAAAGCAAGATGCCAAACACAAGCAATGTTCTTCTATAATGCACATTTCAAGCCATGGAAATGTGACTTGCCTGGCTGAAATGTACAGTCACTGGTATGGATGAGTAACGAGAACAGGTTCTTGTTAAGAAGCTATAAGAAATGGTTCAATCCGTTGACATCATTAGCCTGTATTCTTATCAATTCTTAACATTACCCCAGAGCAGCCAGACCTTATGTCCACTATTCTGCCCCACTTAGCTCACCTGAGCGGAAAAATGTCAGTTTCCCAAGAAAACACCAATTCAGGATTTTCTGCTTGAAGTTTTACTGAAGAAGCCGTAAAACCAAACACACAAAGAAATGTGAGATTCATATTCAAGACAGTAAACATGTTATACATCTCCTAATGTACCAAAAACCACATTGAAAACATAACTCTAGCTTGATGCTAACCTGTACAGAAAATTGGATTGATATGATAGCGGCCAGAATACATCTATGTCATTTTGGTTTATAAACAAAGTTCCACATTTCATCACAGGAACACATCACAGCTTCTTTTTGTGAATGATACTCAAAACTCAAAAATGTCAAAATACTAACAGGTAAACATTTTCTGAACAGGAAGCAGTAACTCACACCTGACTGCAGCACAACAACGGCAAGCTCAAGATTCCAAACAATTCAAAGCATTGCAAGGTGGCCTACTTCAGTCAATAGCATACAATAAAATTAGGCATCGACATCACTTGATATGCAGGTTTTTTTTTTTGTTTTTTTTAAAGTTATTTTTTTTGGCCTTTGTGCCTTTATTAGATAGAGGAGGACAGTGGATAGTGTCGGAAAGGGGAGAGAGAGTGGGGAGTGACATGCGGGAAATGGCCACAGGTCGGATTCGAACCCGGGCCGCCCGCTCCAGGGCAAGCCTCATGGTGCGCAGCCATATCCACTTGGCCATCCGTGCCCCTATATGCAGTTTTTACATATTTTGAGCTATTTACACCTACAGATGTCTACATCCATTGACCAATTTCATATTTATTTAATTATAAACTCAAAAAATATTATTCACTAATCTAAAACTGTGCCCCCTTCCCCACAAGGGGCCTATACCTGGTGTTTGCTTTTTTTTTCTGCTCTTCCTTTCTCTTGTACTCTTTTTTTCCTGATCTAATGATACTGGGCATTGTGCATGCTGGCTGTCCCGCTGTTCTCCCTCTACTGTCCTCCCCCTGTTATATGTCACTGTCTTTTTTGTGTTCCTTGGACGGGATGAAACTGCAATGTATTACAACTCTGTGATGAAATAAAGCAATAATGAATCTTGAAAACCTGTAAAGCTACTTTTTGTACACAGAAGATTCACAGGAGGAATTGATAAGGTAATGGATAAAGAATCAGATAGATAAGTTGAATCCATAAGGGAATTGGTAATAAAATCCCAAGTCACTGGAATGGGTATTGATAGGTGTTCACAGATAGGAAATAGGAAAAATTCAGATAAAAAACAGGGCCAAAAAAAGGACCTTGTCTGGGACGTCCCCTCTAACTGCCTGGTAGTCAATTTGCCGCTCCACATTCTTTACTTGGCTGTAACCTCTCCATGGTTGCCACGTCAAACAAGAAGTGTGAATTTGAAAAGACTGACATTGAATGTAATCCCTGCTTTTGCAGAATCATCCAGTTTTCATATTCTTTACTGGAAATGGGATTTGTGGGTTCCTTAACACCACCTTGAAACTTGTCTCAGCTGTGAGATCTCAATCAGGCCCCTATTCAGTGAAGCCTTTCACTCTTAAAGGCACACAAAGAAGCTAAAATGAAGCCCAAGTCAACAACCCCAACCCCGAGTCACTCCAATCCCCTTGAGCACACACTCCCCCACAAACACACACAAGCTTTTGTCAGACAATCTAATTAAGAAAGTTTTAGGTGCTCTTCAAGATGGCTTAACCCATGCAGCTCTGAACTGTCACTTCACCTCTTTTCATTTAGCCACTTTGCTTCATAACTCAATTTCCTGATCCAAAGATAAAACCCTTTCTGACCTGTTCTCTAAGCCAGTGACAATGTGCCCCACCCTTCACACTGACATGTGATTACTCTGCCTTTGTGTTGTTGTTCTTAAGCACGTCCTTCAGTCCCCACCAGTTTATAATCCATAATCCAAACGCTGTCATTCTTAATCCACAGCCACTCCAACTAATCAGGAGAATTTGTTCTCAACTTTTCAGGTGAACAGTTGGCATTTCTGTCCTGATGAAGGACAGTTGAAGAAGAAAACAGAGTGTTGCTATGATGTATGGGAGATATCTGAGAGAGGAAAAAAATGGGGGAAAAAAGCAGAAGAAGAAAAACGACGAGAGCTGAAAGCATCAGTGGGAAAATATCTGGCCAGAGTCTCTCAAACGTCTGAGCATATTGATCGAGAGGCTTCCAGCACAGAGCTGACCTTGTGTCTGGTCTGTGAGGTATTACTTCTAAAGACGTTTGATGGACAACACATATGCAGCTATACCCATAAAAGGCGTAAAAGATGCCGACGTCTGAGCAAAACAAGCCACCGCTGGCAGCATGACAGAATGTGTCTTAATTTAGCTGCGTTTGAAATCACTCAGGTCTCAGTCAAACGCTGTCTGTGAAACCGTCAAACACAGCTTTGGTTCAGCAAACACCAGAGGCACAAACTATTTCAGAAAAAAAAGCCCGACAACATGAAAAAGCACTTTACTGGAGAAGCATCGACTCTCGGTTGCAACCCGGCCTGAAGGCAACTTTTTTTCTTCCCTCAGTCTCCTGTGAGTAATGGAAATGAACAGGAGACGAATGAGAATCAGAGAACAAAACAAACACGCAGAAACACAACTCTGTGGCAGCACGACAAAAAATGAAGCGAAAGGGACGATGAAGGAGACGGAAAGCAGGGAAAGATGGAGGGGTGACAAAACTGAGAGTGTCCCGAAGTCAGGAGTTTCTCGGCAGATCAGAGAATCCTTACTCAAGCGTACTTAAAAATGATAAAACTATACATCACTAACAGATGTCCGTATGAGAGTTTTGACTGAAGAGTTTTCAAAAACAGCAGAGGAGATTTCTGCCTTCATGTGCAAGGGTAGGCATAAACAAGTCTGGACCGATGGTAGAGGAGAAAATTCTCTCAAGTCATCGTTCTAAACATCTTCAGCTCTACTGTGAGTCGCTCTGTCCTTGACTCCAATTCACTGTGAAATATCTAAACCTTTGTAAGCTGTAAAGAACAGAGGTCTGGTAACAGCAGGTAAACAGGACAACACATACCTGTCATGTGAAATGAAATTTAATAGACTCCTTTGACTTTTTATCCTGGGATTAATTAAGATACTGGATTGATTGGAACAAAGCTTAATGGCACCCTGGGGATACACTGTAACCCATGTAATCTAAATACTATTTTAACTGGGTTTATCCCCGTTTCCACCAAGTGGTCTGGTATGGATCAATACAATTTGTTAATTATGTTACATGTTACGTTTGCCAAGCTACAAGGCTGATAGACAGTTGGTCTCACGAGATTGAGGAGTTCCCGTGCTCCCCACTCCATAGATAAGTCTGTTCATTTATGTCGGGCTGTAAAACCTTAAACCTGTTGATTCTCTGTTTTGTTACCTGGTTCCACTCAAATTCTCTATTGCGCCGACTCTGGCTGCAGGAACAGAATTATTTCGGCTCCAAAACAGTTAAACAGTAAAAGGTAGAGCCACGTTGTCCATTCTTTAAACAATCTACGGCAACAGTGTTGGAAGAACATCAGCAATGACACTGCTAATGCTCTTTCAGTAAATTACTCTACTGTAAAATCTACAGCAATATTTAACAGTGTACTTTTAAACTTAACTTATCTTCTGACAGTTGAGCTACCACCATTATCAGGTCAAAATTTAATTTGCCCTTGACTGTAGTTATAACTATACAGGTGTTTGTCAACACATTATCGCCTTACCTGATAGGTGTCTGAAAAACCATCATCAACACCCTCACCATGGAGAGTGAAACTACAGATGGTCATAAAAGATGACTATTTACTGAGTGCTGTGTCATAAAAATAAGAATGTAAAGCTGACTGAAAGAGAAAGGTCTGATAAGAAGCGTTGCACAAGCATCAGAGATGACTGCAGCCACACGAGGACAGCCAAGAATAATGGATTCAAGAACTTGGGAGCGCTTCACAAGAAGATGATTGAGGTTGGTGTCAGTGCATCAAGAACCATCACTCAGACCCATGGAGGAGGTCGGCAATAACTAGTGAATTCCTGACATCAAACTGCTACTGAACCAGAAACAATGCCAGAAACATCTTGACTGAGCCAAGAAGAAGAAACGGTCTGTTGCTTGCATTAAAGTCCTCCTGGAGAGAAAGGATCTGCTGTCAGGAGGAAAAGAATCTGAAGTCTTTAAATCCTAGTGGGAATTTTCTGGTGGCCTAGGTTGACATGTAAACTATTGTTGTTGATCTTCTCTCTTTTCAAGTCCAAAGTCAATGAAACCCTTTTCCAGAAGACTTTAGAGCACTTTATGCTTCTTATTGCTGATACACTTCATAGAAACACAGTGCCCCTTTTCTAGCAGAACCTAAAGCACCTGCCCACAGCGACCAAACGACCACCAGTTTCTGTTTATGATACTTGACCCTGCTTGACTGACAAGCTACAGCAGTTGATCTGAACCCCATTTTAATCCATTTGTGATGGATGGCATAGAAACATCCTTATAATCTAAACTATGGATTTCTGATTTTATGACCCAAAAGTTGATTAGGTAGGTATGTAGGTATGTAGGTTGGTGGGAAGGAAGTGGGGTCGGTTAGTGAGTCAGGTAGATAAATAGGTAGGTAGTTGGGTACATAGGTGGAGAGGTAGGTAGGTAGGTAGGTAGGAAAGTAAGTAGAAGGAAGTTACTTAGATAGTAAGGTAGGTTGGTAGGTTGGGTATATAGGTAGGTAAGTGGGAAGATAGGAAGGTAGGTATATAGGTAAGTAGGTTAGTAAGTAGGTAGTTAGGAATGTAGCTAGGCAGGTATGTAGGTATAAAGACAGTCAGTCAGTCAGTTAGTCAGTTAGTCAGTTAGGTGGGTAGGTAGGTAGGTGGGTAGGTAGGTAGTCAGTTAGTCAGTTAGTTAGTTAGGTGGGTAGGAAGGTAGGTGGGTAGGTAGGTAGGTAGTGGGTCAGTCAGTCAGTCAGGTAGGTAGGTAGGTAAGTGGGTAGACAGGAATGTAGACATATAGGTAAGTAGGTTAGTAAGTAGGTAGTTAGGAATGTAGCTAGGCAGGTTTGTAGGTATAAAGTCAGTCAGTCAGGTAGTTAGTTAGTTAGTAAGGTCTGTAGGTAGGTAGTCAGGTATATGAATAGGTAGTTAAGTGGTTTCACAGGTAGGTAGGTAGGAATGTAGGTATATAAGTAGGTTGGTATAAAGGAAGGTAGTTACTTAGTTAGTCAGGTAGGTAGGCAGGTAAGTAGGTAGAAATGTGGGTAGGTAAGTAGGTAGGTGGGTAAGTAGCTCAGCAGGTAGATAGATACTTAGGTTGGAAGATTTGTAGGTTGGTAGGTAAGTAGGTAGGTATTTAGGGTAGGTAGGTTGGTAGGTAAGTAGGTAGGTATTTAGGGTAGGTAGGTTGGTAGGTAAGTAGGTAGGTATTTAGGTTAGGTAGGTTGGTAAGTAAATAGATAGGAAGGTAGGTCGATAAACGGAAAAAAAATGTACCAAGGCTGTGCAGGGATAAAAATATACCTCAATTTTTACACTACACTGCAAAGAGTTGAGGAAAAATGTTTTTTTGAAGTTGTGAGGGAAAAAAGATAGTGCAAAATTAAATTTATTTTCAATATTGTGAGGTCAACATTAAGGTGTCTAACTAAAGGCTGATTCTTGTAATAGATGTGCAGATGCAAAACGGGGAAAGGAGGATTTTGTCCAGAATCACTGTAGACTTTCTTCCTGCCATGATTCTGGGGCCTTATACTCTGAGGTGTTATACAGACAAATGGTCAGGGGAACAGTAGAGATCCTGAGTCTGTCTGGGGAACAGGATGGTGACAGTGGTCTGCTACTGAACATGGGTTATTATCAAACTGAAAAAAAAAGAAAAAGCTGGAAATATTTTGCTCTATGGTCTAAGTCTTTTGTGATGCACCTGTAGTTCCACAAACACAGTGCATGCTGACCCACCTGACCAAAAGCTTCTGTGTTTGTATTTATGACATGGACATATGTTGAAGAGATTTCTGCAGAAATCTGGATGACAGTAGTGTTGATGTTTCCTCTGTTTATGAAATCCCTACTCTGCACATCATAAAATATGCCTGCTTTATTACACTGCCTGGTTTAACACTTCATCCTGATTGGTCAGTGATGGACTGTTTGGTCCTTTGACGTCAAGACAGCCGACCACAGCAGATTGTTGCTATGAATCAAGCACAGAGAAGTCTTGTAGTAAGCCAGTTTACTGTCAATGGGAAAACGAGAAGTAACGGCAGGAAGAAGCAGTACATTGTGAACTGGAAAGATGAAGAGAAAAAGAGCTGGACAGCAGATTTGGCTCAGTAAAACCTGAACAGAACAGTGAATAAAATGTTTCACGGTGGGTTGAAGGAAACAAACAGTCAATAGACTTTTAGAGTTATGGTGTAGACAGTCTCCTTCATATACGCAAGAAAGGATTGTTTACCACACTTGTAAAGTGACTCTGTACCTGGAACAGGATTTGATTGAGGATATTAGTCTATTGAAATGAGATAAAAGTTTCACATTACCACATGAAAAAAATCCTCGCCTTATTCTTACAATACGCTTCCACTTGTTTGTGATCTAAAACAGCAATAAAAAGAGCATCAGTCAGGCTTTGCTACCAATTTATGCCACAGCAGCATTTTTCAGCCCCATCGCAAAACTAGGCAGAACACCGGCTGCATGACAGACTTCAGCAAGGATTTTCTCTTGTGCTCTGAATAGTGATGCATAAGATTTGACAAGATTTATTGATAACAATGCCCTGATCAATTCTGCTTATTGGTCGGATTTTTTTTATCAATGCCCTTATCAATTCCCCAGTGAATGAAGCTACATATGTAGCTTTAAAGGTTTTCTGTGTCAAGATATTTTTGAGTTTACAAGTAAATAAATATGAAATCGGCCAATGGACCTTGGTATCACAAGACGTAAATAGAGAAAAATAAGAATCAGATGACATGGATGTGTTGTTTATTTGTCTGTTGTTGATTGAAGTAGGTCACCTAGCAATGCTTTGAGTTGTTTGGAACCTTGAGCTTGCCGTAGTTATAATGAAGTCAGTGATGAGTCTACACTCCCTGTTTGGAAAACATTTACCTGCTTGTATTTTGACATCTTTGAGTTTGAAGTATTGTTCCCAAAAAGTTATTATGATACGTTTCCGTGATGAAAGTTGAAACTCTGTTTTAAAACCTAAGTTATCTCAATGTACACTAACCAGTACCAATGCAATTTAATGTATATGTTGGCATCAAGCTATCTCTAGGTTTCCTATACTGTTTTTGATACATTGGGGCAGTGGTTTTTTAAACTGGGGTGTGTGACCCCTATGGGGGACGGGGGACCTAAGGAGTCAGAGGCTTTAGTGTGTGTTGATACACAATTACAATTTAAAGTACACATTACATACTGTCACTTGTTATACACCAGACATGAAAGTGACAACTTTCTTTGTTTTGTGAGTAAGTTGATATTTCCTGGCAAGGAAAAAGTTGATGAACAGAGGCAGGTTTTTTTAAGTCTTAAAAAATTTAAGACTTTAAGATTTTAAAATCTTAAAAAAACATGTATTTCTTCAATAATTTTGAATATGTTTTGCTACTTTCTGCAAGATGCCACAAAGTGAAGCTAAAGTTGCGTATAAATTATTTGTGACAGTGTTTCAAATAAATCAGGCCTTTGCATGTTTGCAAGCGAAGCACACATTTGAGTGTGTGTTCATTTTAGAGCATGTGGTTGGCAGCGTAGAGTGGGGGGCTGAAAATAATTTCATCTACAAAAGGGGAAAAGAGTTCGGAAACCACTGCACTGGGAGACGTACAACATGTTGACAGCACTGAATATGCATCTCTTGTGAGACAGTAATGTTCATTTCTTTGTGTCCAGTTTTACAGCTTCCTACGTAAAACTTCAAGCAGAAATCCTGAATCAGAGATTCCTTGGGAAACTTTTACCCATATGCTAAGCTAAGCTAGCTGGGGCAGAACAGTCAACGTAAAGTCCAGCTGCTCCAGCATCATGTAAAGAATCAATAAGAGAATTACCAAGAGTAAAGGTTAATGATGTTGATAGATTTCTTATCAATTCTTAATAGGAACTACTTGATACCCATCCCTATCTCTCACATTAGCTCACCCTGACTGTACGTTGAGTTTTGTCAGAGTCTGAAGTCACTGAAGCAGAAAATATAAGATCCTTGAAGTAAGCGGCCTTTGTATCCCTCTGCACCTGCTTTGTGTGCTCTCCCCAGGATCATAATCCTCACTGATTGTTGGTCTGTTGGGAGAATGTGAAGCTTTATCAGCTCCACCACACTAATCTCACCCCTGGGCTAAAGGGTGCCGCTGGGTGGCCTGTTCCCAAAATGAAGGCGCAGGGAGGTCGCTTACTTGACCACTCAATCGCTCCTTATCCAGATCCTCTGTCCAAACTCCTGGCTCCTCCTGATAGTCTGACCTTTGACCCGGTGAACACACACATGCACACAAACATGCTAATCTCCAGATGAGACCACTTTCCAGAGCCACCATGTCTCTCATCTTGGACTCCTGTGTTAAGGTTAAGGAGTGAAAGTGCATCTGTGCAGAGTGGGTGATGTGGATTTGGCCGGCAAGATGAAGGTTAATCAAGTCAACCCCGACCCCCCACCCCCCTTTCCTCCCCCTTTCCTCTGTGTCTGGACAGCAGCCTGATGGAGGTCCAGCAGGCTATCAGCTCAAGCAGAAACCTGGTTATCACACTGAAAGCAATGTTCGAAATCCCCTGATAACTGCCTGATAGACTGAGATGGACAGACAGCTCTGGATATCAAGAAAGACAGAGGGAGAAAAGTGGGAAAGAGAAACGCAAAGAAACCTGTGGATGAAAGTAGAAGTTGGGTGATTCAATTCAAACTCTTCCAATTGAACCCAAACTCTACTCCTAACCTTGTTTGATTTGAAAAGTTGGATCAAAAAAAAAGAAAAGTAAAAAACAGAGGGAATGAAAGAGTGTAGCAAAGAAGAAAAATAAAGCCCCTCTGACACAACGACCATCCATCAACTGCTGGTTAAAGCCCGGCGGTGAGAAAAAGGAGTCCAGATTAAAGGAGACAGAGAGCTGGGCTACGGGGTTTTTCTGTGTTCAGCACAGTGTTGCCCTTTAGACCGATGACAGCAATAAGATTCCTATCGCTGTTCACATGTGGAGCCACAGCACATGCAAGAACGCTGACACACACGGGCATAAATGTGGACACATGTACATGTACAGGCACACATGATCCACACAGTCTTAATCCTCTCTTTTCAGCAGGTCGGAGAATGGAATTAAAATAGCGCCCATGCCAGAGGATTGTGGTACGACATTATGTGATAAGATCCTGAGGAGAGGAATACAGAATGAAACAGAGCGACTTGACATTGTGGTAGCTCTTTCACGCCTGACAATTCTTTTTCTGTTGACAAGAGTTTTTTTTTTCCTTTTTCTTTCTGTGAGTGTGGGATATAAGGTGTTACATTTCATCTTTGAAATGAAGGATTACTTTGATGTGTCATACACAATACTTCTTTTAATATGGTATGTTTTTTATGTGTATATTTTACAAGAATACATGATATAACTCAACAAAAAATGTCAAATATAATAAGGTATAATGCAGATCATAGATGCTGTTAGTATGTGTGTCAGTCTAAAGCCCATGTAAGGTGCTTGTGCCGTTTCTCTACTCCAGATATCGCTAGTGTCCAATCCCCCCCATTTTCTCTGCGTTCTCTGTGAACAGGGAATCATTGTGACTGAATGAGAGTTTTGTTGGAGTTGCACAGCAGTTGTTCTTACTTCTACTTATTGTAAAGAATATATAAGAGGTGTCAGAGAAGATGTATGGTATGCCTGCTAAATCGGTGAAGGCAGAGGCAGGAAAAACTTCCAACCAATCACAGGGCTTGCAGTTTAGCCACTCACTCTGATTAGACCTAATTTCCTATATATGTTAGATAATGTAAAATGTTAGTACTATAAAGTTCAAAACGTGTTAAATTTGATGTAAAAATTGTCATTTTAATATTCACTCCTAATAGAGTTTAATAGGCTTTTGGGGCTGATTTAATGCGAACACTTAGGGAAATGCAACTTTTTGCACCTAATTTTCCAAGTTTTCATTTCATAAAGTAAACACGATGCACCACTGAGTCAGTTTCCATGTCACTATCTTTATACTTGAATAAACTGAAATGAACTGAATTGGGAGATCAGCTCCTTTACCTCTCATAGTAAACTTTAACCAAGCAGCAACCTTCAGTTTGAAAATGAGAGACAATGTGGAAGTGCTAAAATCTGCTGTTGGAAATGTGTCTGCTTGAAGCTGGCTCTGGAAGTACTGAAAGTCACCTGCACACCAACCCAAAAAAAAGCTGTTTTCACAGCAGAAATTAACATGTTTACACTCTAGTACAAAAACTGTCTCCAGTAAAAATCTCACACTGTACAGGGGGTCAATTTTTATTTTTTTTAACTCGGCAGTTAAAAAGATTGCAAGTGTGGCGTGAGGAAATTAAGTTTAGGGTTTGTCGGCAACGCCACACAGAGGTTTTTTCACCCCTGGGAAATAATAATTACTCACTGTTAACTCTAGTCAGTGATATCACTGGCAGAGGCGGTAATTTCAACTGAGTACTTGAGCTTCATTTTGATTACAAAAGTCTGAAATTGTTCTTTTAGGAATACATAAGCCAAACCCCAAATTAAGCAATAACAAAGCAACTAAACTAATTCAAATAAATCAAAAGAAACATAGTCAAGTCCCACAAACCCCCATAAATAACTAAACCTAGGCTCACAAAAAACAAAACAAATAAAAGCAATTAAAGAAATAATCAGGAAGAAACACACTCACGCAAAGAAGGAAAAAAAAAACCTCAAACCAATGAATGCAATACAAAAAAAATAAAAAGGGAAATACCCATGCAAATAAGGAAAACCAAAACCAGTGCAATGCAAATGCAGAAATAATTACATAAGCACACACATGCAAATAAAGAAAAAAAAAACAACACAATTAAATACAACACAGAAATCATCCAAACACACTAAACAAGCTCAACCAATCAGAGGCACAGATCAGCTCACATGACTGACAGGTGCCCTATGGCTGTTAGTGTGGAGATGTGTCACCCGTCCCATTTCCAATTAGTGACATTTTACTCCAGAACACCGTTTCAGAAACAAAATAGTGATATCTGAGAGATTACATTAACTTATTATACAGTCTATGGCTGTAACACCCAGCCACCCAGGGGCCTCTATGCTTGGAAGTTTCTGTGCAAGTTTGGGTTACTCTAAGTCATTTAACTTCCTACTACAATCCAACAAATGTTCCAGAAATTAACTGATGAAGTGACTGCCACAGAGGGTGACTGGTTGTTTCAGCCTTAAGTGACTGACAGTCTGTCCAGACTGTATCAGCCTCTCACACACAGACAGCTGGGGTTGGCTCCAGCCCAAGACCCTGACTGGGATGAATGAAACGATCATGAACGTCTGGGTCTCATGAAGCAACCATTAAGTGACTCAGCAAACAATTCAAAGCTGGTATTAAATTATTATACTCAATATACTAATGAATGTTGAAAATACAAAAACACATGGTGCATTAAGTATAAGGAATGTAGTTGAAAAAAGTGGCTGAAACCCACAGTCTCATTTTGTAGGTTGTACCTTTAGAACAATAATGTATATGGGCGTTAACATGAAAAATAACACTGCACCTTGAAATATTAGAATTTCAAAGCCAACTGTGATTGGCTCACCTTCCTAAGTGTGTTGTAATTGGCCGACTGTATTTCTTATCATCACACCATTCAGTCCAATGACAACCTCATGCAGGATTTTTTCACTTTGCTTCATTAAGATTTGCCAGTTTTTCCTCATTTTTTTCTCCTCTTTCAAGAAAAACCATAGCGATAACTTGGCAACTCCTGTTGATCCTGAGGAGAAAGTCCTCGAGACGAGTTCTGCTTTCATCATTACCATTAAATCTTTTCATCGACTCTGTGTGATTTGGATGCAGCTGAAGTTTGGACACAGCATTTTTTTCACAGCAGTCCAAAAACGTACAGGTTAAATTAACATAAATTAAATTTGAAATAAATTATATTTATGGCATGCGTATCTTTTTTTTGAGCTGTGAGGAGAACTGCCAACATGTTTATTTTTTCATTCCTGGTGATGCATGCTGGGATTGGCTCCAGATCCTTAGTTTTTCTAAATTATTGATTTGCTTTTTTTGGCATGTTTCTCCCCTTTTCTGCTAATTAGAAATCAACAAAAACTGCAGAACCAGAGATCCCACAGAGCGATACCATGTGATGTGGGGCAGGAGTGTGTTTTTCAGACACAGCCGAGCTCAGCGTGTGTTCTTTGGACAGAGAGAACTGAGCTCTTAATAAAGCTGTGTAATAAGCAGGGCTGCTCCGCTGCATTTATATTAACAGTTGTTTAGCCCAGACTTTCTCCACTTGCCTCCTTATGTTCAATTTAAAACATCATTCAGTCTCTTGATGTTGCCCCCATAGTCCCGGCTCCTTCGACCCCCCTCGCAGTGAGGGATTCTGGGGCAAGGCCGGGTGCTTCACCCTTTCACGACCCCATCGGCTGAGTTACTCTCCGCCGGCTAAATGATTGATACGAGCCTGCGCTAACTAGACTCCTGAGTCCAAAAACAACTGAGGCTGACCGGGCCAGTCAGCTGCAGTGTGTGTGTGTGTATACGAGTGTGTGTGTGTGTAATCAGCTAAGGAGAGCCTCTAAACAGTATGCAGGACTGCAGCACAGTGTGTTTTGTGTTTATTTTGGAGAAAATGTGCTTACAGGTGTAAAAGTTTAAAATAGTAAACCTTTGTGTGAGTGTGTGTTTGTGTAACTCATGTGTCTCTGTGAGGGACTTTTTAGCTCCAAGTTAACTTTCAAATCCTTTCTCAAAACTTTTTCTTAGTAAACAGATTTATTTTGTGTGGTTTTTGTCTGTAAATTTGACTCATTCACTGAAACCCAAAGAAGCCTCGGGGCATACACTGATGGAGTCAGGGCACGGAGGTAATAGGGTTAAATTTGGGCTAATTGAATGAAGTGTTCTGTGCTTTGGTTCAGCGGTTATCCTTCCAGCACTTTTTGAACCCATGACACTAATTGTACAGTCCATTAAGAAGCCATGAGAGGTCAACGAGAACAACGTGTGTGTCTGAAAACATGAAAGCAAAGAGGACAGGCTATATCTAGACAGAAGCAATCACTTTAAATCACTTTACTTAACCATCATGACATTAAAGCTGCTCTAGAGATTCACAGTGATTACCTGAAACTTTGACTTCTTTAGCTCCAGCTCTGTGCCGCGCTCAGGTTTACCCAGGAGTTATGTTATATGAATAACTATTACTGCCGTATCCCTAACATCATTACTTCAGGTCAAATGACCTATCAGGGGAACTTAAGACTCGACTATCACCATGGAAACCAAAGTCTTACTTCTTATTAATTGGCAATTAAACTGGGTCAAGAGCCTTTCTTAAGGAACCAAGTGGTCTAATAACTTCCCTATATCCTCCTGGGTATTTGTGATATTTCTAAAGAACAGAGAAGTCAAATAAGCTCCTCCTTGGATTGAGGACAAGGACTGGATTTCCATTGGACAGTGTTTGAAATAAGCTGATGTGAGGTCTGAGAGAGCAGATAAAGATCGGAAAGAGTGATTCTGATTTGCATGACCTCCAGAAAACAAAAATAAAAACAGTATCTGAGCTTCAGTTGAACTTTTGAAGAGGAAACATTAATAGAAGGTGCTGCTTGTTAATGAAACTTATAGCAGAATGGGTATTGTGCATTTATATAAGGCTTAATCCTGTCCCTCTGGTATCCTCAAAGTAGCTATATGGAAAATTCCCATTTTTCTTACCTTTGTGGGTTTTATTTTTTTTTTAATCCTAATTTCATCTGCTGTGTCAACCACTTTGTTTTACTGCTGTCTCTTTAAGGCTCCCTTCTCCATAAACCCCCGTCCTCTGATTGGCTGGTCTTTTAGAGGCTTGTCAAGGGCAGTGCTAAAGGCAGACCTTGGTGTTTAAGGCCCACCTTTCTAATATATCATGAACCAGTTAGGAAGCATCCTGTGAGGCATCAAAATTTGCACAAAATATTGCCCACTTAAAAAAAACTACAAGGCCTTGTGATGTAACAGCAACTGTTTGGCAGGTTCATGAATCTGCTCCATGGCAAAAACCAGAAAATGTTCTAATATGGATTGTATATGTAGTGTATATATGTATATATGAGTATACATTTGTATTGGTGTATGGGTATAGGTGTGTGTGATTACAGAGGTTTCTGTAAAGGTATATGTGTGTATATATGTACATATAAGATATATACATAGGAAAGGGGTGAGAGTTAATAAGCTATGCTTCTACTTACTCCTTTTCTTTTTTCTTTTCTCCTTTTCTACTTACTCCAAAACTGTTGGTAGTTTGGGAAGCCCTGTACGATTTGGGTATTCAAAAAATAAATAAATAAATAAATAACAGTCGCGCTTATTGATAGCTTTTTCAGTTATTTTGAGTCACACAGCTGGGATAAATTTACCATTTTTTTTCCAGACGATAAGTCACTTTTCTTTTCATAGTTTGTCCAGTCCTGTGACTTATATTCAGGTGTGACTTCACATCAAATAAATGAAGGGCTGTGTGACTGGATACTTTCATGGAAAACAGTTCCTAAATTCATACATGAGGAATATTGATGAGGAAATATCTCTACTGTCCTGGCGGCTGATAAAGGCTCTGCATCTCTGGCTCGGACAGTCTGACAGCTCCCGCTGTTAAGCGCCTGATGTGATTTACAGGAATAAATGTTTACTCTTGTGTTCTCTGTACTTTGTTCTCCCTGAAGAGCTAAGAACATCACAGTAAATCCTGTTAATTTATATACAATACTAGTCTCATAAAAAGGGAAAACTTTATCTTTCAGGACATCAGTGAAACACATAAGTATCAGGAGTTTCAACAGCGCCAGTTAAGCTTGTAAAGAGGACAAACAGGCAGCTTGTGCACACTTTTGCATCCACTGTTCATCCTCAGCTGTTGAGTTTAACTATGCAAAATGATCCACGTTGCAGTAAAACGTTTCCAGCAGCTCTTTTAAAATGACACTGTTGTTTTAGCTCTCATAAAGATTAACCAAAGTCTGTAATCATATCTTTAATAATAGTCATTGTCTCTGGTAACTTGCCTTTCCTAACCATATATGTTTTTCTTCACAAATATGTCCTTGTTTTTGTGAGTTTGGGACTTGTTCTCTTTCAACAGCCATTTGTCAGATAAATGGACACATTAAAGTTAATGTGCTCTTCTGTTGCTATTTGAGACCTTTAGCTCCATATAAAGGAGCTTCTGGTCATTTTCAGTATTTCAGTACACCCAGGGATCAGGAGGCTCTTCTGGGTCAGTGACAGTCGACCCTCGAGCTGATAAAACTCTTTCCAAAAAGCAGCTTTGGAACACTTGACTTGAACAAGCATGTATTACTTTACCCGCCAAAGACTTGACATTTCAGCATTTCTCATTTGGGAAAACAACATTCACCAACATCGATAAATCAGTGTGATGAATTTGATGCTAAAATATCATTTGTTTGGCGGCCTTGTATTACCCTGCACCTCGCTCACCCACATTACTCTCCTCCTCCTCCAAACCTCTGCTTATTCTCTCTCTTTCACTCCCCAGTCTAAATAAAGTGTCTGCCGGAGTAACTCAGTCCCCGAAACAGTGGAGATTAACATGTCCATGGGGATCGCAGCGAGACGAGGGAGAAAGAGAAGAAGAAAGTGTGCTCACTGTGAGGAATCCAGTTCACTTAAAAATAGACCTCTGGCTTTTCTCTCAGCTCTTTTAGACCAGGGGCACAACAGCCCTCTGGTGTAATGGTGAACTGAACAGCACAACATGAGACTGTTGTGTTTATAGTTCACTTATGGACACTAAACCTGTTAAATATGAGTTTAAGTGGCAAAATCAATTTAAAAAACAGCCCATATGTTAATTTTCTAAACAAATACCTGGAAACAAAATAGCAGTTGTACATGTCTTTGCTCCAATTGAGGTTAACACGTTTATTATTGTGACCCTTCCTGTAGTTCTTGCTCCCCATGTTCCTAGATAAATTTTACAGCTAGTTTTTCCTCTTCTTTGAGTACACCTTATTAGTTTCACCTGTCATTGTCACACCTGCTTCCTGTTGCTCGTTGCTCTCTTTGTGTATTTTGTCACACTCCGGTGATTTTCTGAGTGTTCTCAGTAAGTGTTTATTTATTTTAATTAATGTTAAGTTTTAAAAAAATTATGTTGTTTTCTGCAGTTGGGCCCTCCTCTTTGTTTCAGAGTTGTGACAGGAACATGACACAGGTGTGACAAAGAGTCAGAGGTGAAGCTTGTCAGGGCCAATCAAAGAGGAATAAAACACACAAGTGCAGGAGTAAAACACACAGGGAGCAACAACTACAAAATACAATAGGGAACAAGTGAAAACATGCATGAAGCCTGACTTGAACCTTTTTTAATCAAGATATGTGCTGTCCCAATATGCAGCACATGTTCTGACAAAATAAAGAATACTGTCTGTATTCACAAGGTTTGGCTTTCCACCAAAAAGAGAAGTTCTTTGAATCTACTTAATTCTAATTTGTACGTTGGGCCCATATAATTAAAAAGTGTGGATCTGGCATCATTTTCCTTTTTATCCCAACTAACTATTACTCTTTAGACCAAGAAGCTCTCATCAAATTAGACTGTTTAACTTGATAATGTTCATTTTGTCTTGATTCATACAGAAAACAAACATCTGAGTCCAGCTGTGACAAAAATAAATTTTTTATCATGTTTAATCATGTTATCAATGTATTAGCTTTAAGTCACTATTGCTCCAATCAACTGTGTAATTCCCCTGTAAATGTACTGAGTTCTGCATGTCTGATTTTCAAATAAATTTCAAATATTTTTTTCATGTTTATCTTACTTAAATGTATTGATCGAAGCAATTATTTTACATCTTTACTACAAGAGTAAGCAATGAAGTCTATCCATCCATTGTCTACCACTCATCCTGTTCAGGGTCACAGGTAGCTGGAGCCTATCCCAGCTGTCTTCGGGTGAGAGGTGGGGTAAACCCTGGCAGGGCTGACACACAGACAGACAATCTCTCACATGCACACTGACTTTTACAGGAAATTTAGAATCACCAAATAATCATTAAAACACGTTTTTGGACTGTGGGAGGAAGCTGGAGAGAACATGCAAACTCCACGCAGAAAGGTCCACTTTGTTAAAACAGGGATTCAAACTAGTGACCTTCTTGTTGTGAGCAGCAGCTGCTGTGCCTCTGTGTAAGCCTTAACGTAGATGTAACTTGGCACTTTTGTGTCTAAAACTGTTAAATCCCAAATATGAAACCACAATAGAATAACTTTCATTAACAAAAACAGGCAAGAAATCAGACAACTGATGTATTCAACTTTTTCATTATAATGGTTACCAACCCCACAGAATTGACCAATGGCATGACTTGGCAGTCACTGAATTGACTGTATCATGTTCTGGTGCTGATCAAACTTATTTAGATTGCTGATTAAACTATGTTCACACCTATCATTTGCCTTCCTTTCTATGTTTTGTCCCTCCCAAAACCCAGTTATAGAGATTCTTTGTCTAAAACAATACTTCATAAGGCATAAAAATTGTTCAGTCAGTCCTGACCACTATCAGCCACCAAGTTAAAATGTCACGAGAAAATCATCTCAAGAAAAAAATAGTTGAGTCTTAAACTACAAGAAACATGTACAGAGTCAAGAAACAATTAAGAAATGTGCACAGACTAACAACACAGGTAAGAAATACACTTACAGAACTTGTAAGATGGATGTGAACTACCTAAAATAACCCATTCCTTCGTTTTCAAAGAGGGTAACCATTTTATTTCTTTGTTTGTACCGTAAAACACCAAATAACCACAGAGTACCAATTAACAGCAGGGTGTATCAGTGCATTTTGACAAATAAACGCCCGTCCCAAATAAACGCTGGGAGTTTTTCCTTTAAAAAACCGAAAGAGAAGAAGATGTAGCCGCCGCTGCACGGGCGCGTGCAAAAAGCAAAGGTGAGAATCATACAGGTGTTGATAAATAATTTGATTGAATTTACCACATTTTTCCTTATTTTGCTGAGCAAGATTTTTGTGAGAAAAGAATGAAACGCCTGTCCTAAACAGCCACCTGGTCTGCGCAGTGATTCAAACAAATAAACACCAGCTGTTATTTGGTGTTTTATGGTCATCGTGTGTCATCTGCTGACATAGAGCATTCAGGCAAAGTGTCCTTTTCCTATTCAGTCAGTTGACAGTGAGATTTTTTTCTTCTTCACTTTTGGCGAGCTGTCACATCATCCAACTTTTTACACAGTCAGTGGTCTAATCCAGGAACACACACATGCACACACACACACACACATGAAGACACACATTAGACCTTTACATGAGCTGGGTCTCATTTCACTCTTAACATTCTCATTGACAGGATCACACTGAGGAGTTAAGCCGCTGTACATGATGACACTTTCCCCACGCTTTAGGTCTCAGAGAGCGACTCCAGTAGAAAGGGAAGAGGGGGTAACCTCTAAGCCCAACACTCCCTCTCATCCAAGAAATCAAACAGTCGGCCCCTCAGACAATCCTGCAATTTATTTGGCTCACAGCGTGTTACCGGCAGAAGGAGAAGCTGAAATGGAAACTCAGTAACTGACCTTTAATGTAATACGGCGCCGATGGCTCACCAAAGAAAGCCTCAGGAGTTGGGGCAGCTGTGTGACTCTTAAGTATAAGTGAGTGTGTGTGCGTGGGTGTGTGTGTGGGATGAGTTATGACCAGCTCTCTGTCGGCATTTGAGTAGTCGAGAGGCAAAGCCAGGTGGATTAGGACAACTCTGGTCTGTGAGAATTCTCAACATGGGCACAAGAAAGAAGGAGGGCCTGCGTGTGTGTGTGTAACAGAACAGAAAAATTTTATAAAAAGGAGACAAAAAATGCTTCCTTAAACAAAAGAAACCAAATAAAGAAGGAAACCACTGTCACCGCACAGAACATAAAACTGGACAGAGGAAAACCAGCGGCTGCACGGTCTGAGGGAAGGTTTGAGTCAATAAACTCACACACACACACTTCCTCTGCCCTTTCATTGCAGGTCGTGACCTCTCTGACCTACAAAACAGGTGTCAGCCAGTGCTTGTAAAGTCCCTTTGTGTGCTAGAAACAAACAAGGCTGACAAACACCAGTGGTGTTAGGAAAGGAAGCTGTTATTCATGAAAGAAATGAGAAAAGTGAGAAAAAAAGAGATGAATCAAGGAAGAGTCAGGGGATCACCGTCAGGTTTAAAGGTTCAGGTTTCCTGATCAATCAGCTGTGATGGTGTCCTTGAAACTGATGCAAAATAACAAACGCTTCATCAGAAGGCTATGTCGAAATACAATGTGTGCTGTGATTTTACTGTAGGGAAGTCAAAATAAATTCAATTATCAAAAAAATCTAAGTACTCACTTTCTGAAAAATACTTTTATTTCCCATACTGAAGTGCTTTTTGTATCAGGAAATTACTTTTGATACTTAAGTACACTAAATATCAGGAACTTTAAGACTTTTACTCAATTCATATTCATGTTTATTTACGCCAAAGTCACATTTTACTACATGAGATTTGCAACATTAAGTGTAAAAAACCTGATACTGCTGAGTGTTTGGGCTCTAAATCTGTGAAGGTTTGAGAAATCTAGTAATGTGTAGCAGCCTGAAATCATGACACCAGTCCTGGAGTGCTCTGGAAACCTTCACACGGAGCAGATGAAGACATCAAACCTCCTTCAGGTGCTGCTCAGAGCTGTGTGCCAATCATTAATAATAAAAGTTGATGGACAAGAACAAACACCGTATAAAAAAATTCCCCACACTGTGAGGAATGGGTTCATTAAGACAGATTTTGGCATCTGGTGTAGACTTTTCAGCTTTGCAGTAAGCCAGAGAGTGTGCTGCTGTTACTAACCATTACATCAGTTACTCCTCCTTTCACAAGAATCTCCACTATCATGCAGAGAGGAAGAGAAAAAAAAATGAGCTGCAGTCTGAGTCTGCTACCTTCTTTTTTCTTCCAGGCAATGAAGATGAATTTATTTGCCCATTCGACACGTAAAAGCTACTCTAATCCTGTGTTTTGCTCACATGTGTTTTTGTGAGGGCGAGTGATGTTGCATTGGTAAACATTATTATTCTGGGACGAGGTGTAAACTGACAGCAGGACACAGAGGGAGGCAGAGGAGCGAAAGAGAGAGAGATGAGGGAGCTGCTTAGGGGAGATATCATTTGTGTCAGTCGAAGTGAACACCTATCGATTTACATCCAGCGCTCTTCGCCGCGCCACAATGAGACCTCATGCATAATTCATGCAGGACCTATGAAAGAGCCATAAATACAGTCACCGCGCTCGTCAGCGGAGCACGCTCTCAGCACTTATGGTCGCACAACACGGCTTGTTAGCTGAGGAAGAGGGGAAATCCAGGGGAGAGGAGGAAGACAGGATCCTCCAGAAGTGAAGATTAGGGTGATATAGTGTCGTCTCTCCTCGCTCACTTGTTTACATTCAGATTCAGAGCAGATGCTGGTGCAGTGTGTGAGTGTGATGTGCTCTCCAATAACAGTCTACCTGTGGGGGGTCCTTAATGACGGCTACACTCCTTCTTTTTAAGACTTCTACCCCAGAGTCATGGGGGCCTTCTTCAGCCGAGCCGCCCCCTTTTTTTTGACAACAGCAGGGATTTACATCCCACTCCCTGCTGTAAAACAGCCACTCGCCTTTCATTCCTTTCACCTCAGCCTTTACGATGTGGAGCAGAAAGGGCGCCTGAGTTATGGGCTTTGTTTGGGACAGAAGGAAAATAAAAATGCTATACAGCTATAGCATGTCAGAGATATTGGGGAAGATTGTCTGTGTGCAGAGTTTAGAGGGGACTGAAAGGACAACTCAAGTGTGTGCTGCCTTCAAACCATCATTACATCCAATTACGTGGACGGGTAATTTAACCTCTCATGCCCCAACAGGTCGCTGGAGATTTGTAGGCCATTTGTAGGACATCTTCAAAGTACAAACAGTAACGCCTTCATCCAAAATTGGAATTCAGTTTAGAAAGCTAAACTAAGTTCATTTTACAGATTCTTGACCAACAAAAAAGAATAAGTGAAAGAATCGCTCAGATAGTGATCACAATAACTGGGACGTCCGACCTGTTTGGGGTCATTACGTCATGTCACCAGTCTGTACTCTGAATATTCACTCTCTTTTCCACCAGAGGAATCCAGAGTTTAAACATATCAAATGTTTTGTCTCATCAAATTATTCCAAGTGGTGAAATTTCTCCTGTAAAGTCTGTTGTTTGTCTGTCTGTCATGTCCGTTCTCATCAATAACAGCAGCTTCACAGTCTTATAGCATTTCCTCCTCGATGTGAATCTGGCAAAGCCGGGTAAGTTTGTTTACCCTAAAAAAAAGTGAGTCAAGGTAAGGTGGGGATTTTTCATGCCAGGACAGCCTGTGATAGCAAACAAGCACCTCCTGCATGACTTAACAAAAGCACACACCGTGGTCTTCTGTAACAGCCCCCTAACAGGCTTCTTTATTGGCTTAGAGTTCTGTGATCACACAAACAGCAACCAATCCCTTTACCCTGTAGCCATCTACATCATCAGCGAGACCTTTTTATTGCCATGCATCTTCATTCACATTAATGTGCACAACAGAGGACTTACAATCCATTACTGGAAACTACAATTTCATGATTTTCATGAACCTTTTCTCAAAGAGAGAAAAGTTCACCAAAAAGAGGACACTGAGCACTGACAAAGCTGGTTTTGTTTGCACAAAGTCTCTTGGATACAAGACACTAAAAACTCTCTAACTCCTACAAGGTTTTACCTAGAAAGCTCAAATTTCACCCAGATGTAGATGACACGGTGTAGAAGTGATGTGGTGGATGTCTTTTGTCTGTCATGAAGGATGTTGAAGTTAATGGTTTTCAAAAATGATAATAAAAACTGTAAATAAAGTAGTGTTTCAGCTGCATTTTGCCTGATGTGGACTTTGGACACATATTAAACATTTTCTGACACATAATACATAAATCTTTCAAATGAGGTGTCACTGGTGAATTTTGACCTTGTGGTTCTTCAGTTGTAAGCTTTGAAACATTGTGTGGCATATAGGCCAGATTTTGGTGACATGTAAGGGGTTAAGCAAGTTCAACACAAGTAAACAACTCTGAATCGAAAACCTGAGCAAAAAATCTTTAAGAATATTACTGGAGAGTGAAAGAGAGAGGATTGGGTGACTGAGAGTGAAATGAAACTTTAAAAAAAGAGAATAAAGTGAGGACTCTCCTTTCAACACAATACTCTCTCTGTTTGGCTCAGTAGTGGTAGAATTGCCGCTGTCTACAGACTTGAAATACACACCGCTTCATTTGTCAAAAGAGCACATTGCCCTTGTACACTTCACTAAATCTCCACACTACTGAGGTCATCACCTCCCAGCAGCCATCCCTCTCTCAACATCTATCTCCTCAAGCTCTGCAACTCCCTCAGATGAAGTGCACTTTCTCGAACAGATAGACACACACACACACACACACTCATACACACACACACACGCGCGAACGAAGGAGAGCAAAGCGTCATTTCGGCTCGGCTCCTCTCCACCGTAAAGCACCAAACGACTGCTCTGTCCTTGAACGTAAAAGTATTAGGGAGACAGACGAGGCGTGGGAGGAGGAGGCGAGAGGAAGGAGGAGACGGAAAACAAGGTAGAAGAAAGGACTTTTTCATACTGACAGTCAGCTTAATGAAAAGGCAGTTAGAGCTCGTATATCTGCTGCCCTCAAGGTTCAGACCCCCCCACCCTTTCCTCCACGGTCAGAGCCCCTGGTTTCGAGCAGGCTTGGTTAGACAGAGGCAGAGGGGAGTTGAGTTTGGCTGAGCTGAGCTAGTCAGGGTCAAAAAGGGCAGAGGGGGGGTCAGGTTGTTCTGATGCGGGCTAAGCTGGGCTGAAAAAGGGTCATGGAGGGCCTTGGGGAAAGGGGGGAGTTAACCTTGAGTGTGGTGCAGTTGGGCGCCTCAATCCATGAGAGCAGACAGGGAGGACGGGGCATCAGTCACCAAAGCTGCAATCTGCAGTCTGAAACACACTGGACACAGTTTGGAGGGGATGGACGTACAAATTCCAAGGTTGACTCCCTTTTCCCTCTGCAACTTCACATCTCTGCTCCTCTTATTATGATCTTTGAGTCATAAAAACTAAAACCAATGAACTACTAACACAATAGGGGAGACTGTGGAAACACTCGTCATAAATATGTTGAAATGCTGACTCCGTTTCTTCTTTTCTTTTAAGTTGTTTTTTTGACTTTTCATGCCTTTTATGGTTAAAGGAGGACAGTGGATAGAGTTGGAAAGGGGGAGAGAATGGGGAGTGACATCCGGGAAACAAGCTACAGGCTGGACTCAAACCTGCGCCACCCGCTCAAAGGCAAACCTCATGGAGCGCAACCTACCACTACAGGTTTTCTTCATTTTAAGCTGTCACTATTAAGAAATTCACATGTTCAACAACGTAAGCTTTGCTTCATAGCTTTCTGCAAGTTTTATTTAAAAAAAAGCAAACATTTTCATAGAAAGTTCATCACTTATTGCCATTTTGATTTCGCAGGATGTACATTTTCAGCATTGTTTCGCTGCCTTTAGAATTTTTTTGCACGTTTGACATTTTCAGCTTTGTTCCAATATTATGAAATTCACGTTCAACAATTTCAGCTTTGCTTCATAACTTTCTGCAAGTTTTATTTAAAAAAAGCAAAAAATTTCATATGAGGTTCACCACTTATTGCCATTTTGATTTTGCAGGATCTACATTTTCGGCTATGTTTCCCTGCCTTTAAACATTATTTTGCACATGTTCAACACTTTCTACTATGTTTCACTGCTACTTGCATTTTCCCCCACAGCTTTTATATTTTCTGCTTTGTTTGATTGCTTTTATAGCATTATTTCCCCCAGCTTTTAAAGTTACAGCTTTTTGGCAATCTTAATTTCACAGGAGTCATATTTTGAGTTTTCTTTTTTTTAAACTGCATTCAGCAACTTTTTGAGCCACAGATTCAACATTTTCAGTTTTGTTTCACTGCTGTTAATTAATAAATTTTGCATTTTTTTATTTCTCTCACTCAGCATTTCTACACATTTGCTGCAAGGAAATGCTTCTTTTAGGGTTGGAAATAAGAGACAAATAATTGCATTAACTAAAAATGACATTAACTACCTGTATGAGAGAAAGTGTAACAGCTGTTTGATGTGTTTGAATTCTCAAAAATGTTTCATATTCAGGTCAATATGGTAACTTTGCGAAAATCATTATTTGGTATATCTTGCAGCAAAGAAAAAGTAATGCATGATGCTTGGAGTAAAATAATGATTTTCTTACAAATGTTAAACTGTTTCTGTTGCCCTTGACTGTGCAGGCATGTTTGAATCTTGCATATCAGCTACCAATGCTGCTATTGGTTGTTCATGTTCATTTTTCCCCTACGGACAAAATTGATCTCAGTTCAAATTCATATTCAGCTGAACTTTAGAAAGCAGAGCTGCACAACCAAAACATCAATAATAACTTGTATACCTCAAGTTTTAGAGCTTCTACTGAGATTACAGTAATTCCTTATGAACAGAATCAAACTGAGCATGTGCAGAGTAAGTGACATAACTGTAACTTGTATTACATGATTGATGCTTTTACTCCACAGATGACCAATAAACCATTTTATCACCAGGGTGTTTTTAATCCACCTGATACATCAGGCGGCTCCTTGCTTATAAAATGGTCGTCCGTAATGTTAAACAGCACGTGAAACGGCCTCCACCGTCCGCCATGTTGACGTGCATGTGATGAGCTGAGGATGAACTGGGCCAAGGGTATCTGCCAGAGTCAGATGAAAAGCCTTCCTGTACACAAGGGAGCCTCTATCCACAGAAGGGCAAACTCATTTCTAGGCCAAGAAAGCTATCGGTGTGTAAAAGTGAAACTGAGACACAGGGTAGGGGCTGGCATGCAGGCAGGAGGAGAAAATAAAGAGGTTCAATCAGTGTTTGCAGGGGGGGGAGCAAGGTCTGAGAGTGTGTGAGGAGTAATTATCTCATGATCCAACCTCTTTAAACAAAGAACTCCATAAACCTGGATGTTTGGCCTTTAAACCCCAAGGCTTGAATTCTTTTTATCAAGGCATGATAAATATTTCAACCAGCAGAAGACAAGGCTGTGCTGAACTCGCTTTGTGGAGGAACCTGGACTTTTATTATCAAAGTTAACAACAAATGCCGAGGGCGGAGGGAAGAAAGAGATGGAGATTCTTCCTTTTGTGGCCTTGGATACAATTTTTAAAGTGCAAACAATTCACAGACAACAGCAAAGACAAGTAAAGTAGATGGGAGCAGCTGATCGACAGCATGTTCCCAACATTTAACATCTTTAAGTCTTTCTTTACCCCGTGAAATGAGTTGACCTGAAGCATAAAACATTTTTTTTACCTGCAAGTTGAATTCACTGGCTCAGACTTAAAACAGTCATTGTAATTCTGTGTTGCATTTTACTCCAAATGCTCAAATCAGCTGATGTCACTGATTTTCTGCTGTTACATTAAACAAACACAGATATTTAATGTAACAGCAGAATGTCCATTCTTTTATTATTTATTGTTTTTTATTTAACTACCACTACGCAACTTTTTGTTAAACTACCTCATTTGATATCTGCATCCTTGCACTACTCACCACTGCACTATTACCATATACATATAGTTTTAGCCTGTAAATATTAGTCTTTTCTATTTGCTATTTATTCTTTTGTGTTTATAGTTGTCGATAATATTATATGTGCAAATTTCTTATTATTATTATTATTATTTTCCCTTTCTATGCCTTACTATTACCTGTACAAGAGAGCACAGTGTACCAAAGCAAATTCCTTGTATGTTCATACCTGGCCATTAAAGTTGATTCTGATTCTGGTTCTGATTCTGATAATGTGCCTGTAACACTCTGACTTCAACAGCTTTGTAAGAATATAAGATTTTGAATGGATATGTGCTGTTTTTGTCAGGCTTGGGTTTGTAACTCCATAAAAAGTTGAGCTTTTACTATCACAGCCCAGACTGATCTTGATCCGTGATTATGGAACTTGTCTCCCTGCTTGGAAAACAGGGAAAAAAAACCCAGAGTGGTGAAAGCTTCACTTTGGTACTTGTCAGGAAAAAAACAGCCCTTTTAATAAAGTAAAAGTCTTAACTTAGAGGTTGATTTTTTTCTCAATGTGCATTCATAAAAATAGTTGATTGCATGGTTCTTGAAAAACTACGCATAAGTCTAGAGAATATATTCCAGGCCCTTAGCTGGCAGCATAACTTAGAAATGAAATGTTTCTGTGACTACAAACTACTTGACTGGGAATCAAATAAACTGTGTGAACAGGGCTGTGAATTCACAGTTTTCACATGATCTGTTAGTTGACTCGGTTGCAGCAGAGAGAGTCACATATTCCACTGGTTTTTAAAATGTGTGTAAAAATGTGTGTTTTCAGTCACCACAAACATCTCTTTCTCTTTTAGGAACATCCAAAAGATGACACCAGTTTATTGTTTATATTGAGTACACTGAGTAAACAGCCCCTTAGTCAAACAAGTTTAAGTTCAACAAAGAAATTAAAGCCACAGATTAAGTTGGCTCAGGTTTCCCTCTCTTTCCTCTTTAAGCAACAGTGCCAAAAATATCTCTAACACAGTCTATCTACTGACCCAGAGCTTGGAATTATAGGAGTAGTAGTGTGATTTTGTTCCAGAGCCAAAGTTTAGACGTGCAAAGAGGAGGTTGTGGTGGTTGTATGGTTCACCAGAAGTTTGACAGGGGAAGCCAAAGTTTGTGTCTGTGGTGTAGTTTACATCGTTTATTTACGCTATAACAAGTCTTTCCATAACCCCAACCACTCAGTTTTTTTGCCTTTGGTTAGAGGCAAGTTCTGAACTTTTAACCTATATTTACCTTTTTTTGTTACGTCATATATTGTATCATAGCAGAGGGTTGACGGGCAAATGGCTCACGAGAAACTTTTTAAAGACTTATGAAAAGTTCTACAGTTAAAGGTAGGGTCTTAAGGACTTTCTTTAAAATTAAAATGTCAACTATTAAGGGAACAATACTGCTCACTTGTCATCAACGGGCCTCTACACAAGTGTCAGTGTCTGTCTGCTGACCTGAATGTTGATGTTTTGGTTGATACAAAATGTCTAGGAAATTCATTTACCTGCAGTAAGTCAGGTGCACAGATGTCATGTAGGAATGCAATGCTGCAGGTGCTCACTGGGATGGTGAGTGTGTTCAGGTGTAGCTACAGTCTGAGGCACTGAGCCATGGAGGAGGAGGAGGAGGCCAGTTTGGATGCTGTGTTTACAAATAATGACAAAAATTCCCACAGACCCTACCTTTAATATCTATGAAAAAAACACATCCACTGAGATCTACTACAAGCTACCATAAGCCTACACACAGCTCCCCAAAAAAGTTTAAATAGGAGTCTCACCACTGAAAAAACACATGGCCAATCATAGTTTTGGAAGATGTAGCAGCCAATCAGATTTAAATGCAGGGCTGAGTCACCCCTCTGAAATAAGATGGAGGAAGTGTGAGATGCAGCGCACTAATGTACCCTCGGCTTCACACCGTTTCTGTGATGGACAGCTGTCAGCAGTAATGTGTGAACATGAGCAAAGCTTCAGTCAAAGCTGAGCCAGATTACAAATCCGTTTTTGTTGAATTAATGTGAGTAGATATGTGATGTTTTTGGAGAGAACACATGTTGTGATGCCCTTTCAGTTTCATTAGAAAAAGGAAGGTATTTAGAATCTACTTGAAGAAAAGAGGAGTATGAGGTAAGTGTTGGTGTTGGTTTTGAAAGACTGCAGGGTTCAGGTGTCAGACCTCTAGCAGGATACTGGGAGAAAAAAAACAAAGCACTGATTGTGTCATATTAGAGGGGTGTTTTGGGAGAGGAATGTCCAAAGACTTTCCCTGAGAAACTAAGATCTGCTGAGTTTGAACAAGTGGAAAGAGATGTGAGTTTGGTAAGAAAGAAAAAAAAAAATCGCTCGATTATATTTTTTATAACTACAACCCTCTTTACTTTTGTTCATGCCCTAAAAATGTCACCACCGACTTTTCCACAGACTCCTGCATAGCAACACGGCTAATAAACAAGGAATTTCCAGCCCCGGCCTTTGCCCCATATGCGCGTTATGAAAACGTAGGAGTGTAATAAATGTAAGTGCACAATAATAAACACTGAGTACATGTGTGGGTTTTTGTTCCTCTACTGACCCTGAAACCTGAATGTGTGATGAGACGTAATGAATTTCTCTGGTCTGACATAAAACACAGCTCTGACTCAGTGTTTACCCTGCGCTGGAATGTCAGATACACGGAGCCGCTGCTCTCTTTCCAAGGCTGGGCTGCAGCTTGTATCTAGTGACCATCTCAAACAAACACATTTTCAGCTTTGCCTCTTTGCTATTTGCATTTTTATCCCACAGATTTTACATTTTCTGCTTTGTTTAACGGTATTTAGCAACCTTCATTTCACTAGATCTACATTTTCACTCTGTTACATTGCTTTTAGCATTATTTATTTCACAGGATTGAGATTTTGAGCTTTGTTTAAACTGCATTTAGAATTTTTTGTTCCATAGATTTAACATTTTCAGTTTTGTTTCATTGCTGTCAGTTAATTTATTTTGCATTTTCTCACTTCTCTCATTCAGCTTCAGCATTTCAACGCATTTGCTGCAAGGAAATGCAATTTTTTCACATTGAAAATGAGATACAATTAATTGCAAAAAATAAATTTAACATTAACAGCCTGCAGTGTAACAGTTGTAAGGTGTGTTTTTAATTCTCAAAAGTGTTTTATATTCAGGTTCATATTCACACACACATGCTAATAAGAGCTCTTGGATTCATCGCATTTTATTTATAATCATTACAAGGCTGTCAAAGCGAGGACAAGGTGTCTGGGTATGTGTGTGTGTGTACATGTAGGTGTGTTTCTGCCTGGTATGTACAGTTTATGCCTCTGACTTTGTGTACTTAGTGAAAATATTTCCCTCCACCTTCATCTTTATCTCCGTCTCCAGGATCTATTGTCTCTAAATCAATTTGCCTGGGGGCCGACCTTCAGGACTGACTGTGTGTACTTTCCCCCCTGTGCCAGGAATGATAACTGGATTAGGAGCTAAATAATAAGTATACAATGGCCGTCTTTGATAAGAGGATCGTGGTCCGTCTGGGAGAGTGAGAGGGGAAATTGTGCTTCATAGAAACCACAGTGGATTACTAAATAAAAGAGCCATAAAACACAGCCCTTTGGCCCCAGCAGAGGAAAGCTTATGCTAACACGCAGCAGTAATGATTTTAATATCTGCGTTTAGAGCAGGAGACCACACGCTGTAAATCTCAAACGCACCTAGCGCTGCGTGATACACCCTCCCTCACTTCTCTTTAACTCTCCTATTCTCCGCCCGGCTTGATCTGTCTTAAATCACATTCAGTCTGAGTTCTTTTTCTTCACTTGTTTCAGGGAAAAATCTTGCAAAATCAGCTCCCCTGTTTCTCCTTTGTGAAGCAGAATCATTTCGAACATTTTCTTTGACTCAAGGGGACAAAATAAAGATTTCTTCATAGCAAAGCAGTTAGGAAAATCTGACTTTTTCTTCTTTGGACGACTTCAAAAAAAGAAAACATTGGTTGCATAAAGGCCTAAAATCTAATTCTGTATTTCTGTGTCCAATCAGATGTCTTTTTCCTTCTTATCTGATGAGGAGAAGCCCTGCAAAAACAAAACCATGCAGAGAAAGTCTTATGGGGCCACTCATCTGGCAAGTGGCATCAAATGCTCTCTGCGTGGTCCAAATGCTTTGTTCCAAGTCATTTCCTATTGGCTCACAAGTTTGACAGATTATGATAAGAAGTGAAATTACGACTGTTTGAATGCTGCTTCTAATTCTTTTACTTCTGTCTTTGCATCTGTTCATTATTAAGAGAAAATGAATTCAGGCTCTCTTTTCCCTCTGCTTCATGCTGAACGCTGAGCCAATGCTTGTCCCATACAGCTCTCCAGGAAATTTGAAGAAGATATTACATGTGGTTTAACTGGCAGGTTTTATTCTAATAGAGAACAGATTCACATGAAAACTGTGGATTCAGCATTTAATGTTGTTTTTCATTTGTTGTTCTTCAGGATTTTCGAGCTTATTCACCATGTGAACTCCAATTTTTTGGGGAAAACAAAGCCACACTGTTACGAAAAGCACATCAGTCATTGCTTGATTTCACATTTTATCTTTTTTTTTTTTTTTTTTTGAGTCATTCCATGTGAAAAACATTTTCTGACATCATTTTGGTTTTTTGCATTTTATTGTCAGATAAAGTACAGGGAATGTTCAGCTCAGACTTTTTGTCAAACTTTTTGAAAGAACCAAATTAACAACTTAAATGAAAAACAAAAACTTTAACGTGAACAGAGGACTCATGACACTTTAAATTAAATGACTACTATTCTATTGAAATAAGTGAAAAGGCCAATGAGAGCGAAAGAAAGAGAGAGAGAGAGAAGACAAATAATGGAATTTATGATAATTAAAAGTATTTTTTTCATCAGATTCTCATACTGTTGAAATTTTTAGTTCTGTCACATAAATGTTATGAAGTCCCTCCTTTGATCATCTCAATTAAAATCTTTATCCAACCACTTGGTAAAGTTATAAAGTAGCAGCCAAACTGATCTTTTTGTGCACCAAGAACTGCTGTTCCTTTAGTGTCCATTTGAGGTCTGCTTTGAAAATTGCCAATTGGAGCCCATAGTAACCATTTGAATAGTACGCATTAAAATATTTTGAAATTTCAAACATTAGAAAAAAAAAGGGTCATCAGAGGACGTAACCCCCCCCCCCTTCTTTTCAAATTATGTAATATTTTCCCAAAATGCTTCATTTGTTGTGTAAAGAAGTTGCTTAATAATTTGCCCATAAAGAGTGAATATATACATTTTGACGGCAGATAGAAACAGCCTATGAAAAAACAGCTGTGCTCTTAAATTGCTCTCATAAATTAACACTATTAAATCTGTTGGTTGGTTGGTTTGGTTGACAGACAGGTAGGCACCAAGGGGTAACACCCAGTTTACAAAAATGAAGCCTATGGGAAAGTGCTAAAATCTGTAGTTAATCAAACATCCACTTGAAGCTGGCCTCAGAAAGACTGGAAACCACATACACAACAAGTCCAAATCTGACTTTTACAACAACAACAACAAAAAAAAAAACATGCTTGGTTCAAAAAAACAACTTGGGACTCGCCAGGTTCACTGCAGAGAGGTGAATTTTTCTATAACTCAGCAGTTTAGAAGATAATAAGACCATGAGTTTGTCCAATCAGAGGTGGAGCTCAGAACATGTGACTGACAGGTCATCGAACACCTGACATCATGCAGATAAATGAGGTATCCTGCAAATACTGTATCAGTCTTTCTCTGTGTTACAGCCGCTGTCGTAGATGCTCAGAATAGCTTCTCCTACTCGCTATCATCAACACACACAGTCACTTGTGCACTGGGCATGCTGTGATTTGCTTGTTACCCCAAATAACCACTCCTGCTCTCTGCCCAGGAACGCCTCAAGTCAACCAAAACACTGACAAAACAGCAGAGGAGGGGGTTTAGGAGTGAATGAGGATTACACAGACACTGACACACATGTATAAAGGCCCATAGATGACAACTGGGCAGGATTATTCCAGTAAAAGTTGACAATTTATTTTTGGGGAAAATCCTGCACACCCTACCTTTGAGTAATTCAACAATCGTTTACCACCAACTGTCGGCTCCAAAACTTTTGTGTGATGTCACTTTGACTACATTCATGCTTTAAACACTCAGTTGTTCAACTGTGATGAACTGATACAACTCTAGATAAATCAAGTTCTTTTTTTAACAAACAAAATGTACTAAGACATTTAATGAGACTATGATCTCTTGGAGTTAATGATTTTTCAAATGAGTTGGTGTCAGAATAATCAGAACTGTAACAGAACTTTTTTACATGGGAAACAATCATGGGAAATGGAAACTTGAGACTTCTTTATTTAATTGTGACAAATTGAGTTTTAAACATGATATTACATTATACCAATAAGGTCTGCTTTGTTATTCAATACAATATGGTAAAACGATTCTGCTGATTAAGATCTGAAAACACACTTTAAATCTCAAAGAAAGACAGACACAGTTTCAACATGACTACTGAGGCCAGGAATAACGGACCTCCATGTTTCACAGAACAGATCATCATCTGTGCATCTGTGACACTGAGATGGCCACTCATGTGTTTCTTTAACTCCTCTCTCTCCTCTTACTGTACAGTTCCCCATTTTTCCCAGCACAATCATCCACCCATGCGTGTTAGTTCTCTCTCTTTCCCTCATACACACTATGATGCAAACACACATAATCACACACAGCGCGGCCGTCCTCTGGCTATATCTGTCAGTAGTGGTTTATAGTGGGAGCCAGGCACTTCATTAGTGGACAGCTGCTGCTGCTGCTGCTGCTGCCACTGCACCTCCTTCCATACCTTCACTTCCTCCATCTCTCCATCCTCTCTCTCTCTCTCAGCTGCCCTCACCCTGAACCTGTCCTGAGGGGGAGATAGAGAACGAGGGAGGGATGGAAGAAAGAGGAGAGAAAGGAAGAGAGGGGGGAGGGGAGGAGCTGAACTCTGCACGGTCAGATTGTTTCACTTGAGTCAAGACAGCGTAAGTATGTGCATGTGCATGTGTGTGTGTGTGTGTGTGTGTGTGTGCATGAGTGTGTGTACATTCCCACTTTTTTCTGTGAGCGTAAAGGTCTGTTGAAGTTTGATGATAAATCTATTTCATGGATGCGTTTTATGCATCATACTGACACAGCTCAAGTCAAACAGATTGAAACGAGTCCTGTCATTGAACTTTTCAGGAAAAGGTTCCTCCACTGTTTGAAAGTTTCTCACATAAAGAGAGAAATAAACATGAACTCTGTGATATGCAACATTATATCAGCAGAGTATCATGTTTTCGGCAACATCCATCTGACAAAACACTTATCTGTCCCATCTCGCGTATCTCTTTCACTCCTGGAATAAATCCAAGCTGCTCTGCTCTGAGAGCCTCTCTCCAAAATCCTCCCCTGAAGGGCCGGCATCAATCCCAGCTCCTCTTTCATGTCTAATCGACTTTTACAAGCCCTGTCCCTCATAGGCTGACTTTTACAACTTTTACTCCTGATTGGCCGCATGACTGAGTGTCGCTGAGTGGCACAGGTGCAAAACATTAGTCCTTTAATACGAGCCAATTACAAACAGGTGTGTCAGCAGCACAGGCAGAAAGGTGACTTTAAAACCAGAGGAGCGAGCAGCTACTGAGGCAGAGGCGGTTACATGACTGAACACACGAGGGGATGTTTCATGGAGCGAACTCACTCGTTTTAATAACTTCTGCTTATTTCAGTTTTACAAAGCAAGGTTGGTTAGATGCCAGGTCAATTAGACGACGGGTGCCACACTGAGGCAGGCTGCTGGAACAGAGTTGTTGTCTCTAAAGCAATCAAATAAAAGAAGCATAAATGCACAGTGCTCTTTTTCATTTCTGAATATAATCAAATTAAAATTGTATTATTCACAGTTTCTAATTCTATTTAAGATTTATGGAAATAAATTTCACCTTGCATGTGTGAATGAGAGATAGAGAAACAACAGCATGAAGAGGTAACTGTTAAAGGGACTGTGAGCTTTTCTAAGTGATCTTGAAAATGTCTCATCTCTAGATAAATGCTTGATCATAATCAAAAACTTCAAATGAGATTACCAGCATTAGAATGCTATTTTTTAGCTTCCAGGTCAGATCAAGCAGGTTTGAATTGATATACAGCACACTGGCGTCTCTATGACAACACCAAACCAGCTGAAAAAGTTTAGCAGTAAGAAGAGAGATCTGTGTTTTTCTCTGCTGAAAACTATTTCTGTGATTTATATAATAATGGAAACCGGAACTGAACCAGATTGATTTACGACATGTTGTTCAGAAAGAAGCTAAACAGGAGTGTGATAGAGCACTGGCTTATGGCTCAAACATGAGCTAAAGGCTAAAACATAAGCTAAGCTGTTTGTGAGTATGTTCTTTCCAGCTCACATGCAGCAGTTATTTTGCAGTGATCTGTTCAAACCTTAACCTTGCAGAGCAGATGGACACGCCTGATTCTTTTTCTGAAATTCTGCCGATCCATCTTGCTAAGATCCAATCACAACCAATTTCACCCGGCAGAGATGCTGTCGAACCAATCAGAGAAGAGAGGCGGGAGCTGCAGATGTGACGTCAGTGAGAAGCGTCTGAATGTTTGAAAACAATGGTGGCGGGTGAAGCGGTCTCTGTGGACGCAGCGATATCTGCAGTTTTATCACAGCTGGACTCAATTTCTTCTTTAAAAGAAGCATAGAGGACGTCACTTAAAGCCTTTCTGACCGGAAATGATGTTTTGAACAAAATCGGACTAGTGAAATGTCTCTGTAGCGGATATATGAACTGTCTGTCTGGGGTGTCAGGTTACACATCCCCTACGTCACCGTGGCTTGATGTGGATTGGTCTGTGATGAGTACGTCAAGCAGAACGGTCGTCCAATCACCAGCTGCTGTATGTCTTGTAAGGTCTCGCCCATAGACTGTATAATGAGTGGACGTAACGACGTTCGGCTCAAACTGAAGCCTCCAGCAGATGCCCCGCCCCCTGGTGTCTGGCTGCAGTATAGGTCATAAGCCCCGCCTCCCCATGTATTCCAGATATGAGCCGGGAAAACTTTAAAAATTACGATACCTGGTAGAAACGTTTCTCTCATCTTTACGCTAAGGTAGTATGACGATGTCATCTGGCTGCATGGTGTTCAGGTGTTTTTTTTCTGAGAAGTTAGTTTCTCATTAGTTATTGGACGTTAAAAACCGTGATATAAGTTTCGTTTTACGACAGTTGACAGCTGCCGTTCGTGAGTAGTTTTTTATCGGGGATATAAGAAACTTTGGGAAAGAGAGCCAAAAGGAGACTTAACCTTCTGAAGAAAAAGAAATAAATATTTTTATTTCTCTTTTTTACTCGGCTCCACCGGAAATTCTCTACTGCGCAGACTCTGGCTGCACAATGGCGGCGAGAGAAACGGGGTTTTTTGGCTTCAAAATCGTAGAACGGTGACAGGCGGAAGCACGCTGTCCATTCTATATACAGTCAATGGTCTCGCCTCTGAAAACACTGGCTAGCGCACCTTACCCAGATGGACTAGTGAGATATTTCACGTGGCGGATATATGAAACTGTCTGTCTGGCATGTCAGGTTATTCAAACCTGAGTCTATCAATAAAATGAAGAGCCAGGTTACATTTATCACATTCATTTCTGCTTTTATTTTTGATGTGAAGTGTCCTTGAGAGCTGAAAAAAGCGCTTTTAAATCAAATATATTATTACTATTTTTATTATGTATCCTCAGAGAAAATGAAGACTGATTCTGAGTTGATGTTTGAGCTGCACAACTCCTTCAAAAGTTTCAGCTCGGCCTCAGTCTAATATAAAATACAAGAGAGCAGGAGAGAAGAGGACCGCACTTTCAGATGCTCCTCCAACCTTCTGGCTTGCTATATAATTTGGCCTTTTTCACTCTGTAAAATCAGGGCATTATTTCCGTGTTGTTGGGCCCTTTTTTTTGTCCTGAGTGCAGCAGAGGTGTAAAATGACAGGTACTCTCTGAAAGCATCGAGGAGTCATGTTATGTGATGTGGGCAGCTGAAATTCACAAAGCACTGGAACAATCAGCCACATTTTGACTGCTGTACTCTAAATATGACAAATATCCAACCCCCTCAAACACACGCTCGGTGGGTTTCCTCTTTATTGCTTCCAAATGTTGATCACAACAGATTCAAAACTAGCACAATGTTCTTTTAAATGGAAAACGTGGAGTTTGGCCAAACGGTGTCAGTGAACCTCCAGAAAGATCTACGACGTGTGCCTTTAACACCCCGCAGCCTGGAATGAGATATTCACTCTTAAAGACCGAGAGGAAAATGTTTATTTCTTAAACTGCATCCAGACGTTAAAACAAACATAAGTTGACATCCTGATGTAAATACACGCAGCACCTCATCAAGCACACCAGCAGCTGGAGCCAACACTGATGCATTCTGTGTCATGTTTGGGGAAATAAGCTTTGTCGTGTGGATCCAGGCAGGTGACAGGAGGCTTAGTAAGCAAAACATCCTCATCAGTAATGGAATTGGAGGGATAATGCAGCAATCAGGACATGATGTTTACTGGCACCTTTACAGCATGTAAATATTAGGAGACGGAGAAACATAAACAGCAATCTGTTTTCAGGCAAAGAGGGAGAAATACAACATGACTACGATGGCGTCACATTTCAGTGACAAGCGAACATCGTATTCATTCCAACAAGACACTGATCAGATGCAAACAAATACACACAGAACTGAACTGTATCCAGAACACAGTGTAAATGTTCTTCTTGTTTAGTTTTTTGTTTATTTGGCTTCTTACCAAAGTGAAAGTCTGATAAATACCCTTGCAAGAAAGGTCAGATTCAGCCAAAAGGCCAACCAAAAATATTGAGTTTCTTTCTCTTTGAGTACAGCCTCTCAGGCTAAGAAGAACATTTACATTTTTTTCCTGAAGTATGCATCCTTTTACAGTAGTTACAGTCTTTCTTATTCATAGTGAATGCTTTAAGGATAAAAAGGATCAGTCCCATAATTATGAGCTCTACACAATTAAGTTAAGTCTGACCCATAAAGCTGACCCCTGTTTGCAACAAAAAAACCACACAAACTTTTCAGATCCACTGAAAATAGTGGTACTTATGAAGTTGTATTGACTAACCAGGAACAAATACCTAAAACAGCTGTGTAATATCCTGATGTTTAGAAAGAGTTCAGTAGAGACCATAGGCTGCACAATATTTGAATTTAATATCCGTGACATCACCTTTCTCTTCTGAGAAAAATAGTTTTTGGAGTTTTGAAGCTTATAGTTGATTAAAGCCATATTGCAAATGCTAAACTCAAACCGCAGGCTCTGACGCTCCTCACTCACAGCTACAGGGCACCAGCCTGTCAATATGATGAACTGTGCCTCTGACAAACTTATGATCTTAATAACTTTCAAACTAGTTTGTGATGTTATAGAAATGTGCTTCTCAGATTGAAGTCTTTATTCAGTTGGTGTATATGTGGTTCATGGTGATTCCAGAGCCAGCCTCAAGTGCAAACTGCAGTTTTTAGTGTTTCCACATTGTTTTCATTGTACATGGCTGCATGTTGTGACTTGGTGGAAACATGAAATTATGACTTTGGAGCTTCATTTCCCACATCCTTCTTTAACTGCCCTTTGAACCACAACATGGAGGTACACACCAAGACAATCAGAAACACAGACACTCATTCTCTGATGACCAACCAACAAAATGTAAGTCTCTTATCTCTTTTTATTCCTATAAACTAATAATAAATCATTCATTTTCCAAAACAAGTTGCTTTGTGACAAACAGGACGTGAAGAGTTCAGTTTTTCCTAATTTAGACAAAAATGGTCCATCAATCTTTGGTGTAAACAGTTATTAAGGAAAGTCTAATGTGAAGTATAATTTCACCAGATGACAGAGATCACTATGTTCGCACTCAGGAACTTCATCCCTCACCACAGAGACTGGTAAGTTTAATGTCATTCTAGAGGAGGATAGAGTGTTTGTTATGTAACTGTGGCGAAACTGAAAACAATATTAAGTTTAGGTTTTACTGTCCAATCTATGATGACTTATGGAATTTACTTTTTAGGAAAATGTATTTGATTAATGCTGACTTTTTTGGTTTGATGATGATAAACTTGGGTTATGTTTTAGAAAAGAAGCTTTAATCCTTTAACTATCCCCTCGACCAAATAGTTTCACACATTTTGAGTAACGGTATTTCAATAAGAGGAGTGTGTAAATGAACTCAAACTGATTTAACCATCTTTACCACTTGGTTGAATTATGAGATAGATCTTGAGCCTCAAAAATGTTTATTTTTTTGTGCACTACCGCAGTCAAGTTGTTGTATTGAGGGAAATGTGCCTTCGTTTTGCACTGTTCTTTAAGAATTTTTTCATGCGAAATGCATGTATTGCACAATAGCATACAATCACAAGTAAAAATAAATGTGAGAATTATTAGTTATCGCATTAAAATCAAGATGAAAAATTTACAAATGCAGTTTTTCCTGGTTTTATTCAACATTTCCCTTGGATAAAATAACATTGCTCAATATTTTGTGGCAAACTTACAGAAAGTAGCATTTTATGTGACTTTTTCCTTCTACTTGTGGTATTTATATACAACTTCATACGATAACCTCAAAGTGACACTTCTGCCATTGGGTAGAGGTCAATATTTTAAAGAACTAAAAAAATAAGGGGGAAAATAAAAGATAGTGGGTCTTACTCATCCATTACAACAAGAAAAGTAAACAAAATATGTTTCATTCCTTTTTTCTTGGTGGGGTAGTTAAAGGGTTAACCATAGCAGATTATATCTGCAATGCATGTGAGCAAAGGCGGGAGAAATTGTTTACTACTGAGCTGAGAAAAGATTATGCAAGTCTGCAACTGTTATGAATTTTTACTTTTTAAAACATTGCAACAGTATTTCTGGTGTCTTATAAACCTATGGAGGCTTGGAGCTTTATGTGCCTGATATGTCAATAAAACACAATCATCATCATCATCATCATCATCATCATCATCATTCCTCTCTTCTTTTCTGAGTTTTTTTTTTTTTTTTTCTAATCTATATTCTGCTCAGCTCATGCCTTAAAAATCAATATACGACTAAAAAAAGGTTTAGTACTGTTTCATTTAAAGACTGCTGATGGTATTTTCTCTATTCTTTTATTTGTCACTTTTCACAGTGGAAACTATTTGTCATGATCATAAATGTTTGCAGTGATTAGACACACTGATCCAGACTTGTAACTGATCTTTACAACCTGAATGTCCTGGATATTTGCAGCTCCATGGATTCTTAAAAAAGTCAGAAGAACCAGTCAGTGGCCTGGTTGTAAATCTGGTTATGTTTTGGTTTATTGGTGTTTTCTGCTCAGGTATTTATTCCCTTATACAGCAGAGATGCTCCACACAATGAGAACAAATCTTTCAAATCTTTCCTTTCCCGTCTTTTATTCCAATGAAACTAAGCAACAGAATTTAATTAATCAGTGAGTTACAATTCTGTGATTTATTTAGCATCAGATGTTAAACTGTTTCCTTCCTCAGTCTTTCAGTAACACCGGTGAGAAATCAAACAAACAGTGACTCATTTGCTGACTAAGACCTGCGGCTGTTTGGAGCAGAAGCTTTTTACAAGATTGTTTAATTTTAATTCCTTCACCCTGATGTGACTGGCTTTTAAGTCGGGTTTTACAGCAGATTCTTACAATGGTGAACGATGTGAAAATAGAAGCCACAGAGGAGTGTGTGTGTGTGTGTGTGTGTGTGTGTGTGTGTGTGTGTGTGTGTGTGTGTGTTTACGCTGCTGTTTGCGAGGCCAGAAGAGGACCGTATGCTTTACACAAAGACCATGCCAGGAACTTGTATAAACAGAGCCGCGGCCACAATGGCTTCCCAGCCAAACACTGGGTTTCTCATCAACCTCAACTAACCACACACAAACACAAGTGCACAAGCATACACACGGGCGCGGGGAGGGAGAAGTGAGAAAGTAAGGCAAATATGCACATAAAGACATAAAAATACAGGCAGACTAAAGAAAACACACACGCACACTAACAAACTGACCTTGTGGCTCACATCCCATCGTATTACAACCATGTGAGATTGAGCAGAAGCCGAGCAAATCATTGTCAGAGTGGATCCAAACTAAACATGAAACCACATCTCTCCTGCTCTCTCTTTCTCCCTCTGACCTTCTGGAGAGCCATCCACAAAAACACACACACACACACACACACAAACTTATATACAGACCCAAACGTCACAATGATCCAATCTGTTCTACATGTTGCGTTTATTGATGGAGACAAAATAGACCACAAACAGCTCAACTCTAAGATATAACACAGGTTGACTCAATGAGAACCTGACAGAGGGATGGAGGGGTTTCCCAAAAGTGAAATACGAGCACAAAGAGAGAAAAGAAGATGAAGAGGGAGTTTTTCGGGAGGTGGTATCCATCCAGCGAGTTCCTGGTAGAGGGGAGAGGAGAAGGGAGTTTGTGGCTGGACTTTCTCCACTTTGACACTCATCCAGCTGCATCCTGGCTTTGAGATCAGAGTGAGGAAGATTGAAGGCCCACAGGCAGGGACTCGGGTCTGAGAGTGCACGAGGCTGATGTTGGGTTTCTCCCTCTGGGCCTGACGATTTGGAAAGTCGGGGTGTCATGAGGAGAGGGTGATGTAAGGTAAAGATAGTCTGAGGAGGATCTATGTGCTGCATGATTGAGTTTAACTGTCTTGGTTTGGCAAGTGTGTGTTTCAGGACAGTATGTGTGTTCATACACTTGTATTCTGATACTTTCTCAGCAAACTTTCCTGTAGGTCTGTTTCTAATATCTTACATCATGTCTTTACACCAACAGGATATATCCTTGGGTGTTGTTTTAAAGGTGCAATCTGATGAACAATTACAAAGCAATACATAACTAATAAAGTGAGTATACAGTGTGTCTCACTGGGCTGGATCTAATTTCAAGTTTTGCTCATTCTAGTGTACTTGTGCTATAGGTTGTCAGATCTAATGGCAAACCCTGAAATAAGAGCAATAATGCAAAACCTGGGATGCACTTCTGATGCCAAACAGAGTTACAGGAAGGAATCTGAGTTTGTGATACTTATCAAGCTGGAGATAAGCCCGAGAATTAAAATGTATTGCTTTTCCCAAATCCAGTTCCATTCCATTACAAACATGGAAAAACTCAATATGAGCCCGTTCTTATTCCCAAACTGTCCAATCCAGACGCTTTTACAAGCCTGATGATGTGTTACAGACTAACAAGTCTTTCACAAGATGCCTCAACATTCCAACTTACTTCCAGCAAACTCATCCAAAATATCCATCCATCCACTCATTATTCACACCACTTATCCTGTTCAGGGTCACGGGGGCTAGAGGGGATCTGAGCTGTCATAAGGTGAGAGGTGGGAGCCATTCTGGACAGACCGCCGATCAATCTCAAGGCTGGCACAGAGGGACATGATGTCACACCGAGGCCACGACCCAGAAGATTCACACATGAAAACTCCTCGGTGAAGAGATTTAGAACGAACTGAACTAATGCTGCCCACCCAGGTTCCTTCCAGCACCATTTTTCTGAAATACAACACACTTAAAGCAAAAAAAAAAAAAAAAAAGACCTATCAGATTTTTATCTTGGGAAACCAAAAGTCAAACTTGAGTCAATATTTCAACCAACACCACAATGTTTTTCCTTAACTACTTGCACAACAACGGCTTCTATGCTGAAATACAACCCAGCTGAGTGTTCCACATTGGAGAAGCAGAAATCAAACACAGCATGGCCTCATTCTGTATTCTCTGACATTTTTATCATATAGCATCTTATATCATATCTTGTTATCGAAGCCCCATACGTCTCAAGCAGAAAGCAAACCTCATTAGTTTCTACGATACTGATGCTCACAACAAACCAGATCTGTCTGTTACTTCCAGGGTTGCCAGATCTGCCTGACAGTTTCCAGCCCAAATACATCGTTAAAATCCCCCCGACTCAATCAAAACCAGCCCAAATCTCAATTTCTCAAGAAACTCAAGTTAAAAGCATAGAAGTAATACATGGGCAGCAAAAATATGCAGTGCAGAACAGACAACTGCACTAAATAAACAATAAAAACAACAACAAACAGGCTCCCTGATCAGCTTAGAATGGATCTGTGGCAACTATTTAGTCAGTCACACACAGTAAAACAATACAGTGATTTCACCTATAAAAAGTCAGTCATATTGGGCTGTAAAACCTCAAACCTGTTGACCATTGGCCTGGCTTTACTTATATTCTCTGACTTCTTTCACCGAAAGCCAAATATACTCTGATGTTAACATGATTTTAAAGTCTCTGGGTGTTTTAATGTGGTTTTAGTGCATGACTGTAGAAGGTTGTCTGTGTCATCAGAGCTTGAATTTATAACACTGAATTTGTTTCAGCATCAAAATCAGACTTTGAATTCTAAAAACCATCAAATGTTTTTTTTTTCAATTTTGACAAAAAAAAGTCGAAATATTCAATTTTTTTACAATTCAACATTTGAAAAATGCATCATTTCAAAAAATATTCAGGGACAAAATTCAGAGCACAAAACTTTAATTAAAAGAAATAAATTCAGTGTCAAAAAATTTCAATGCCTCAAGAAATTCATTCTCCTGAAAGTCATCCTCACAGTATCCAGTGCCAAAATATTCAGTGTCCAACATCCGGTAACTAAGGAGGGGCTACAGATCCCTGTCTCAATTCACACAATGTCCAATAAGAGACTGACCTGTAGTCAGACAGGCTGTACATCATGTAAAGAGCATGGATCTGTGCATTAATTGTATGAAAGAAACACATGTAAGTTTGATAAATTGAGTTTAAATTCAGGTGTTTTATTTATTTTAAGCGTAATGCTGTGAGCAGGGAGGCTGCTGGGGCTGAGGTGCCGCTGCAACTCTAGTTTGGACATCTATGATTGACAGTGCATTTATATTAAACTTGGTGACAGCATTTAGTGGTTGGTGATAGTTCGCTAGAGTTCTGTTTGGCCGCTGCAGTCCATGCTTGGGGGTGGGGGTGGGGACCATGGGCGCGCTTGTTCTGTCAGGTGAGCGCACAACTCCACTGACCTGCTTTGTCCGCAGGTGTTGTATCAGGTGAAGGTTGAGAGGTGAAGGAAGCCTGTATGTGGTATTAATAACTTCTGAACTGCCAAATTAAAAAAAAAAAAAAAAAAAAATCCTCTGCCTCTTGTACAGTGTGGGAATGTAGAAATTAGTTATACAAATGAGACAAATTATCATACTAGGCTGTAAACATGTTTATTTCTGCTGTGAAAACTGTCTTTTTCTTTTTTTTTTTTTAAGTTAAATATGGTTTCAAGTAGTTCTGGAGCCAGCCTCAAGCAGACAGAAAACTGCAGATTTTAATCACTTCTGAATTCCCTCATACTCCTAAACCAGAAGTTGCTGTTTGGCCAGAGTTAAGAGAGACTACACATGCATTTGTGTGTTTATGTGGCTGGAGTGTACCTGTATATCATGATTTTGGATTGATGACACTTTGACAAATACATTTGATGAGCAAACAACACTAGTCCAATCCTAATCCACAGTCCAAATATACTATATTTATCACACCTCTTCTCAAAGCTGGTCCATTGAAGTCTTTAAAATACAATGAGTTAGTGTAGTGCTCTAGAAATTGTGGCTGAAGAATCACAAGAATTCAAATGTGATATTTATTAATTAGCACTCACACTGGAGAAGGAACTTCCCCATTTTCCTGGATATAGAATTGAGAATAATGTTCATTTATTCAGCAAATATTACCTGTGCAGTGATAACTTTTCCCTTTAAGGCTCATTGATTGCTCTCACTCCATCAAAGCCCTGAGAAGTGAGCCCCTATTTCCCACCAGCTCAACGTCAATGAGCCTTTGGCATTTACGGGTTAATGCCGTCGTGTAACGTTAACATTTAGTTTGTGAGAATTGAGTCGTAACCGGCCACTTTCTGCACGCCAGAGTTCTGATGTGAAACAAACGGCTCTCTAGTGATCTCCTCTCCCACTTCTCTCCTCCATCGCCTGCCAGGCACTGCTCCCCCCCCCCCCGTCTCCGTCTATCTTCTCGTCTCTCACTTTGAGGGAGCTGTCGCAGACTGCTCGGGTAGGAAGCGATGCAGACCATCTGGGGTGGTCGTTAACATGCTCAGCAGTGAGCGAGCGTTTGGCAGGGGACACATGAAAACATCCATGTGCCGAGTCCACAGCAAAACCCAGGGGTGCATTACAGTGGGGGAAAATCATTTGCGGGTAAAACATATGGAAAGACAACAAAGCTGTTGGAAATGTTTCTCAGACAACCACTAGACAACTTCATTTTCTCCCACTTAGATTGGATAGAAATGTTCAGAGGGAAAGTGAAATCTGTCATTAAGTATCATTTCCTGAGTGTCCCTCTTCAGTCTCTATTCAGTTTATTTATGTCTCTTCTTCTGCTGTTCTCTTTATCCATTTAAACACTGACACTGATACATTCAGCATGACTTTATGGGTCAGAATCACTCGGTCACTGCCCTGCAATAAAACGCATGATGTCGTCCTACTCGACCATGATCAACTGGTATAATGATGACTGTTTTACACACAGTCACAGAGGTGCGCATCATGTCATCGGGTTCATTTAATCTAGTCAGACTCTCCCAGAAAGGTGATATAAGATGAGGTCACACAACTTAAAGTTTCCCTGATTCTGTATGCAGATTTATGCTTATCAAATGAAGGTCTGCCTACATAATGAGCTCAGCGCTGTGTCACACAGCATGCCTGTATCTGCCATCATAAATCTAGTGCCACTCTGAAATGCAAACCACTGTGCCACAATGCTTTCAAGGAGAGTTGATGATCTAATGCTGGGTTTACAGCTCGAAGCAAGCTTTGCATACCGAAAAATAAAAAAAGGAATGCTTCGAATAAAAGAGGTGTATTCACATTTTCAGGGAGGAAGCAGTGACATCACCCACTGGTTTCTGAAGCAGAGTTTTAATGGTGGTCTCTATACTGGAAATGCTAATTCAATCCAATGATAAGCAAAGAGGCGGAGCTTCAATGGGCCTGAAACTTTCTGTCTTACAGTGACTTAATGCTTGATTATACAAAATGCATACCCTAAATTCTTTTTATAATGTATTAACTTTATTAAAATCCATGTCTGCAGTGTTTATCAATAGGATAGTTCCTGCTAATCCTGTTCAGGGTCGTGATTCCTATCTTAACTGTATAAGGGGCGAGAGATGAGGTTTACCCTGGACTGGTCACCAATCGCAGACACATATAGACAAACAACCTCTTTAAAATAATCAGTTAACCTAATGAGCATGATTTGGACTGTGAGGGAAAGCCATGATACCCCAAGAGAATATGCAAACTCCACACATAAAGGCCCACCCTGTGTTGAACTAGATGAAAAACTGATGACCTTCTTGCTGTGAGGCACCAGGGCTAACCACTGCACCACCCTGTAGCCCGATATTTAGACAGAACATTTTTATCCCAGGATTTTAAAGGTAGAGTCTGCAGGAGCTTTCTAAAAAAATCAAAAGTCATCTTTAAGGGGAATAATCCTGCTCAATCATCATCTCTGAACCTCTATACATGTGTGTCAGTGTCTGTGTCAACCTCAACCCCCTCCTCTGAGTAGGCATGGAGACCCCAGCCAAGAAGCTACCCTGAGCGTCTATGATAACTACTGTAAAGCTTGGTTTAATCTTTCTGCGTCCGTGTGCTCCGCTCCGCCCAATGCAGATGAATGATGTAATTTTCGCACCCACACTCCCTCGCACGGCCTCCCTCAGAAAATTTCTAACCGCTGTGTGGAGACGCATGGACAACATGGCGGCCGACCCATAGTTTCGAGTGTCAAAAGTGTAAAAATACAGGCATTTATTTGATTCATCACACAGAGATCACTGTGATAACTTTGTGATGACTATCCCTTGTGGTCACACTCTACAGAGAAGAGGAAAAAGCGAAAAATAATGTAGTAAATAGTGTAAACAAAGGAAGGAAAAAGGAAAAAAAAGTATAAAAGCCACATGAAGCTCTCAGGCGTCTTTTTTCTGAAATCATATATCAGCCTTAACATGGAGAAAGAATAATACAGTGTTTGCAGGATACCTAATCTACCAGTCCATAGCAGTGGGTGTGTGCTGCCGCTGGCACTGAGCTATGGTGGAGGAACTTTAGTCAAGATGTTGTGTTTACAGACAGAAATGGAAATTCCAGCAGACCCTACCTTTAATATGTGTCATTTCTGTTGACTAGACCAGGGGTTCCCAAACTTTTCCGCCCGTGACCCCCAAAATGGCAGCGTTAGAGACTGGTGACCCCCTGCTGTGGTACAACACTAATGGGCCAATCCAAAAACAGACTAAAACAAACAAAAACCCCCAAGGATGCTAAATTTAACTGGTCAGTAGAAAATTTACCGACCAATATGCACTTTGCTGTGCTCACTGCATCAAACTTCAACAAAGAAATGTGAAAGACCGATAAAACATTTTCTGTTTGCATAATTTTGTATAATCTTTAACCCCTATTTTTGCTTTGATTCTTACAATAATTGATAAAGTGTGGAATTGTTCATAGTTTTTGATTTTGGGACACATTCCACGATCCCCCATCAATGTCTTTTGCCCCCCTAAAGGGTCCCGACCCTCACTTTGGGAACCACTGGACTAGACAAGTACTTCAACATGGACACTGATGGGGTCTTCTGGGTATAGACCATGCCTTGTGTGGACACTCATGAACCTGCATTTTCAATAAGTAGCTTCATGTTTTAACACAGGTATGTGCCACTTGCATGTGTATTTTTTTCCATGTACCCAAAGCCAAAAGCAGCACACTGTTATGTATGGACAAGCCAACAAGCATGTTCCTGTGCCTTGGTTTTTGTACAGGTGTGGTAAATTTCAGGCAGTTAAGCAAAAAATCTGAGTGAACACATACTCCCAGCTAATCAATCCCAGTCTATTCCAGCAGATTCTAAGCTTAGCATACCAAAAGCTATATTCAATGTCATTTCAGGCAGTTTCTCTATAAATAAAACAACGTTGCAAATTTCTCAGTCTCAGTGAGCTTAAGTGCAGGAGCTCTTTTTAAACACTGTTTGTGTGCACTTAAGCCAGATTTCATACATACACCACTTGTGATTTTTGCGTAAAATGTGTTCCTAAATGCACTTTTGAAGTGTCCCAGAGTTTCAGTATATTTTTGGGCTGCCTTTCTGAACTCAAGTCACATTTTTACATCCTCGTTATATGAAGAGCACTTTATAAACACACCGTACACACACTGCGTCATGTAGATAAAAAGCCGTCTCATCCTCAATATTTCACTCTACCAGGAGGTAATTTCTGAGATGTGCAATCATGCAAGAGTCAAGGAGGTAAAGAAGGCTAAACGACGCATATTAGCATGTAAAACAGGCCTCAGTATCTATTTATGTGGGCGAAAGCAGCTGTAACTGCAAGCTAAGTGATTCATTAATACCTCCATAGGTACAGCACTTTCTTAGCCCAGGGGAGGAGCAGTAAATGTAACATAAGCAAATGTGTGTACTCACTACTGCATCGACACACACTTATACCCACACACACACTCTCTCATTCCACAGGAGACACCTTTGGAAGTGTACAAATTAACCTCAAACTATCATTAGTCACAAACAGCACATTTGCACTGTGCTGCAGAGAGCTGAGCTGATTAATTTGTTCCTTCTGTCTGGGTAAAATATATAGGTAAACACTAAAGAGCGAGGTTGTGGGCGGCAGAGCCAGTAGAACAAGAAGAATCATCATCTATACTGTGCACTCCCCGAGGAAGCAGGTCGAGGCTAACGCTAATGGGCCAAGTTATCAGTGTCTACTCAAGGCCTGCACTGCTATCAAGGCTGCTAAAGATGTTAAAAGGCATGCAATAAGTTTCTCTAAATATATTGTGGAAAGAAACACACACAGTAATATACCAGTGTCACACTTCCTAGAGAGCCAGATTCTTCAGCTTTGACTTTGAGCTGGAATATTATAGGGTGAAGGCCGTGGAGTGGGTGAAGAGTCTCTTTGTCGTCCAAAATCCCAAATAATAAAGCTTTGTCACAGCTTTTGGCATCATTCAGATGCACAAGGTCATCCTGAGACATCCATCTGCCAAATACACTCAAGGTTTAAACTCCAATTCCAACCCATGCACAGCAGCTATTCTGAATGAACTTGTAAAAAAGCATGAATAAAATGATAAAGGTGAGGTCATCAGGGACCACAGATGGGTCAAACTCTGCAGAACCTTATAGCTCAGAGTCAAGGTTGGATACCACATGCCACCAAAAGTCAATTTTGCCACATCTCATGCTCCAAACTCCTGAAATCACTCCTTCTTTCTCTTTCATTTTCATGTTGGAAATGGTGGACATTGGACAACAATGAGTCTGAAGTTTTTGCTCTCATAACAATTAAAGCTTATCTCAAAATATCCTCCAAATGGTCTAATGATGCTTTAACCTCTTAAGACCTGAGTGTTTGTTTGATATGCAATTTTTAATTCTCCTTGCCGTTTGAAAGCAGTAAGACCTTGAAAGTATAAAAACTAAACTTGGTCTTTGTGTGGGAAGTTATGATTTCAATGTTATTAGTGAACCATAAGTTTTCAGTTATACCTGTTATTGCACATAACTACACTTTTTTCTCACCCAAATGGGTGTTAAGTTGTGCTATCACTAAAAGATGATGATGGAAGTGTCATTAAATGTGTTTAATAGGTTGAAGTTTCTATAAATGAAGTCTCATGGGGTCAAGAGGCAGAAATGTAATGTCCACATGTGGACGCCAGGCCTTAAGAAGATAAGAAAACTAATGTTTTTGCCACATTGTCAACAGAAAAAGGGAAAATCAAAACTTCAGAAATATGCTAGTCTCCTACTCTAGATTGATTTTATACAACATATCTCTTGCCTCATTTGTGTCACTTTTGCGATGTAGGTAGGTACAATATCTTTTTTTTTTTTTTTTTTGGTGACTGGTATTTATAAAAGTCTGGTAACACAATGTTGGCTTGTACTGTTGCACCATTTAAAAACAAAGAGGTGTCCATTTTTATTCAATTTTTGATGATGAATGTAAAAATATAATGGTGGATTGGGGCCACTTTCAAGAAAAAAAACTTACTTTTCAAGATTGACAAGATATGAGAATAATTCAGAAATTTTCCGAGACCAAAGTAATAAATTCACAACAGTAGGCGTTTAATTATAAGATGAAATTTATGTATTAAATCATACAAAAAAAAAAACAACCAAAAACATATTCTCTGAGGTTGTATCACAAGAGCAGCTGTCTGCAAAAGGTCACAATAAGAGTGTTTTCTTGTTTAAGTTATTCTTATGTAGATCTACATATATTGGACAAAGACCTTTCTTACTATCTTGTCAATAGTTTGTGCAAGAACCTGGAGCTTTCTAACGAAGGCAGTTGTTTACCTGCCAACAATAGACTTTGAAAAAGCAGGAGATTCCCTGCCCAGGAGTGTTGGCAGGTTTGGTCCACTGAAAGTCATTTCCTCAGGCAAAGACAGAACATTTCCATCCAAGTCACTGTGGTTCTTTCTTCTTTAAATCCCCAGCTTCTTGCAATAACTTCTCAGGGTCCAAACACACAAACGTCTCAAATTATCTATATAAGTAGCTCTGTGTCCTTTTTAAAATAAGTGAAGCTGCATGTGTATCAAACTAGTTTTGGTTCACATGAAGAAAAACAACATTCTAACCAAAATAGTTAAGATGGATGCAGTTGTAGCTCTTTATGTTTTGATCCATGTATGTGCCATGATGTTTGTTTTATTGAAGCACATCAACTTCTTTTATCATGGTCCTCTACTTCCTCTTCAGGCTCAAATTTGCTGATCGCCGTAGCAACCTGCTGGATTCAACGACAGATAGCAATCGTATTATCTAGTAGAGTCAATCGAGCCATACTTAGTTCGTTCTGAGTATGATCTTGGTCTGACTAGGTTGTTTACATGCATTTAAATAGTCTGATCGTGTGCTGACTAAGCTCAGAGTGTTATTTCTTAAGTTGCATGTAAACATACTGAGTGCTGGAATTTCACAGTGGGTTATAAATTGTTTCTGCTGGGATAATTTTGCATTGCAGTTCAATGGTCACAGTAAACTGCTGAGTCCTGTTGATGTATTCAGAATGTATGCAAATTTAGTGGACAAGGTTTCACATTTAGCAGCTAACACTCTTCTTGGAGGAATACAATGTTATGTGCATGTGAGAAACTGTAATATTTTAAAATTTGTCTGATAACAGTGGTAAAATTTACACAGCCTGGCAGAAAAAAAAAAAAAAAAAAAAAGGTCACACTCTCTAATACTTTGTTGGACTGACTATAGCTTTGATTACAGCATGCATTCACTGCGGCATTATTTAGCTAAGCTTAGATAAAGAACCCAAATCATAGCACTGCCCCCACAGGCTCGTACAGTAGGCACTCAGCATGATGGGTGCATCACTTCACCTGCCTCTCTTCTTACCCTGATGCGCCCATCACTCTTGAACAGGGTAAATCTGGACTAATCAGACCACATGGCCTTCCTCCATTCCTCTAGAGTCCAATATTTATGCTCCTTAACAAACTGAAGCCTTTTTTTTTCCGAAATAGCCTGACTGGTAAGTGGTTTTCTTCGACGATGGTTCTCCACTATCCTTCCAGTTTTTAATAATGTGTTAACTCAATTTAGTAGTTTCCGCATCAATCTCCTTAGATGTTTTCTTTGTTTGATACGTGCCAATAATTTGACTCTTCTTAAACAGACTAACATCTTTTCCACAACCACAGGATGTGTCTTTCTCCAAGGTTGTTTAAAAAATGAGAAGTTCCTCATCAAATCAGCTGAGGTTAAATAACCTGTTTCCAGCTGAAAGATAATCACCCAAGCGTTAATGATCCAATAGGAGGCTTGTACCTATTTGCTTAGTTTAATCCAGGTGGCAACTTTTTTTGGCCAGGAAGTGTATGTTTATGCACTGAAAGCTTAATTGGATGCTGCAGTTGTTCTTTTTGGTCATGGTGGAAGAGAAAGTCAGCAGTCCTTGAAGTATGTAAAAATAAAAAATGCCAAGTTCATCTGGAGTTAAAGTGAGGGCTCAGCTGTCTGAGTTTGACATTTCTTTCAAAGTTACCTCTTTGTGCTTCCACCGTCTGTGTTTCCTGAGCCATAATGGAGTGACAGTAACACAAAGCACAAGTTTGGCACTAGAAAGACTTTAACTTTGGAAGATACCAACCTTTTGAACAGCTTTTGAACTGCCTGAGCCTCTTCTTCCACACAAAGCTTTTGGCTCCTCCACCTGATTGATTTCTGAGCTGGTCTCACCAATTTGAAGTGTGTGCGTGTGTGTGTGTGCGTGTGAGAGGGGCTGAGTCGGACAAATGTTCTGTCACATATTTCAGTGCCACTATCACAAGCTGGAAGCGTTTCAATGATGCATTCAAAAAAGTTGTGAGTTGTCGGTCTGAGCTGCCAAGCTGTGAATGAACTCAAACCACGCGTACTGTGCTTCAATAATGAGGACAAGTGAAGTTTTCAAGAGCTTAACATGTGGGTGTTTAGTGATGAATACAACCCAATGAATTTCTCCTTCTTTTCACTGCCATGAGTGGATTATCACAGAGTGAGCCCGGAGGATTGTGAGAGCCTGCTTTCTGTGTCGATAACTCAGCTGTAATCAGGTGAAAAACTGCAGGTGGAGAAGAAACATGAGCACAAAATGCACAACTTCTTTTTCATGCCTGCTCGTTTCAGTTCAGGCCAAATATGCTTTCTTTACAGCAAGAAAAACACACTGAAGGAGAAAATCCTTTAACCCTCACCCTCCTCTCCTCTCCCCTCTTGCATTTTTCTGTCCTGTCCTATTTTCTTCTTCAGGGTCTTTTTTTTTTCTCCCTCGACATCAAACCCTCCACTTCTCTTTCACACTGGCTTTAACACAAGAAATGGAGAGGAAAAACTTCAGCCTTAATTTGCCACTTAGGTTTTGTCACATATCCTCAGCCAAATCCTCGAGTCTCAACTTTTTTTCCTCCCTTGCACTTATGTCCACTCCCAGCCCCACTCCCCAGATGGCTGGGTATCATTTTGTAAATCCATATTAAGGCTAGAATTATTCTGTCTCCGTTACAGCCATGAACATGACAATTTGAATTAAATCATCACCAAACCTCCTCCCATTTTCAACCCCTTTCCCCAAATGTCTTTGTGTTTTTTTTGCCCTGTGTTTATTAGTTTTTCTGCACATCCCCGCCCCCACTGCTTTCACTGCGGGTTTGATAATCTGCTTAAAAACCTCTGGGCTGTGCTGTCTTTGCAGTGCGACCAGCCATGGCCAAACGCACCGAGACATGGGAGAAGGAGGGGGGAGCGAGGGGAGGCTAACACGGGTGTCTGAAATGAATCTGGATTTGTGCAATAGTGGTGGGGGAGTGAGGACAGATTTCCATTTAAATACATCTCACTCACAGAATTTGGCAGGTTGTTCCCATGGCAACAGTGGCCCATCTTTGGATGAGTGTGCGCAAACTGGTGTTTCTCTCATCCTGTGAATGTGAATGTGAGTGTGTGTGTGTGAGAGAGTCGTGACCTCTTCGCTTGACACTCTGAGCCCGTTAGTTTCGCTGCAGAGGCCGGGGCCGACCAGTCGCTCTTATTTTGGCGCAGGTTTTGTCGCAGCTGCTCTCTTTTTGAATCAGACATTACTTCGACTTTGCTGAGCTCGGAGCTCTTCTCCGGTCTACTCACGACACTGCAGGGAGAGCAAGTTCTCACTGCTATCAGGACTCATTTACATGACGTTTCACTCGTAGACAAACAAAACCCAGTGGAAAAAAAAGAACAGTGTTCACATAGAAAAGCTGAGGGACTGAAAACGCTGTAGTGTGCATGCCAGAGCTATTGAAGTTGATATACCTGTAGGAGCCGTTTACACCACAACAGTTTAGAGGCTGAACCAGAGGTGAACTCATCACCTGGAATAAACACGGCCTGGCCAAGAAACAGTTGCCACCTGGATTTATCTAAGCAAATAGGTACAAGCCTCCTATCATCACTTCACCGTTTGGCCGAATTTTTTTTGGAAGAAAAACAACAGTAGAACTCAGGAGTATGTTTAATAATGAAAGTGAGAGCATTTCCACATGCACAATGCAAAGGGAACTCAAGAGATTGTAATTGAACAGCTGTGTAGCCTTAAGAAAACTACTAATCAGTGAGGCTAACTGGAAAAAAAGGCTTCAGTTTGCTAGTGAGCATAAAGATTGGACTCTGGAGGAATTGAAGAAGGTCATGTGGTCTGATGAGTCCAGATTTACCCTGTTCCACAGTGATGGGCGCATCAGGGTAAGAAGAGAGGCAGGTAGTGGTGGAAAGAGTACTGAAAGTCTCTACTCAATCATAAGTAAAAGTACTGGTGTTAGAAAAATATTCAAGTAACAGTACAGAGTATTTGTAAAAAAAAAAAACTACTAAGATTATTAGTTACTTTTTACTGGTGATGTCACTGTCACCTCTCCAGATAGGGCTCTAAATTTTGTTTCAGTTAAAATGCTCACTACCAATAATCATTAATAACTGTTAAGAAAGAAAACAAGTGGTTTTTGCTTATTTTCATTTTTATTTTATTTTTTCTCATTTCAAGTTTTTATTTCCTTATACAGCAAAGGTCTCAGGCAGACAAAAAACAAAATTAGATGAGGTGCAGTTGCTGCCATGACTATTGATATAATATCCATGGATACATTTTTAACTGGTTAATCTTAACACAAAATCAATTAGTGATCAGTCATTAACATCCATTAACATTTTTTAGTTTTGTTTTGTTTGTTTGTCATCCATATGTCCTGGTTTTCATTGGCTTGTTTGCTATCAAATCACCTTACTGGCTACAAAAATGCAGATAAAAGGTCTAGATATTAATGAAAACTGTACTCCGTACTCAACTATGATTTTAAAAGTAACTAAGAAGATTACATGGTATAATGATTACTTAAGTACAAGTGAAAATACAGACTTGAAAATATACTCATTTAAGTACAAGTACCCCAAAAAACTACTTAATTACAGTAATCGGAGTATTTGTAATTAATTACTTCCACCCCTGGAGGCAGGTGCAGTGATGTACCCATCATGCCTAGTGCCTACTGTACAAGCCTGTGGGGGCAGTGCTATGATCTGGGGTTGCTGCAGTTGCTCAGGTTCAGTAACATTATGTTCCCCAAGAATGAGGTCAGCTGACTACCTGAATATACTGAATGACCAGGTTATTCCATCAATAGATTTTTTTTCTTCCCTGATGGCACAGGCATATTCCAAGATGACAATATCAGGATTTATGGGGCTCAAATAGTGAAAGAGTGGTTCAGGGAGCATGAGACATCTTTTTCACACATGGATTGGCCCCCACAGAGTCCAGACCTTAACCCCATTGAGAATCTTTGGGATGTTCTGGAGAAGACTTTGAGCAGTGGTCAGACTCTCCCATCATCAATACAAGATCTTGGTGAAAAATTAATGACACACTGGATGGAAATAAATCTTTTGACATTGCAGAAGCTTATCGAAACAATGTCACAGTGAATGTGTGCTGTCATCATTACTTTGGATAGCTACAACTCTCCCACTAACTGTCCTTCATCCCTAACATTATGACAGTCTGCATGGTGCACATTTTTGCTGTTTTGAACTTTGGATAACATCATGAGTGATGAATTGTAAAGTTAACTTTGTTTTTTTGCACATTATCTTTCCTCTGTTACTTTATGACCACAAAGTTGAAAATAGCAGCTCCTGGAGACCAGTCCATCCTGATTATTTTATCTCTAAATGAAAAAAATGAGACAGCATAATTTGCTGTGTCCCCCTGTGCTTCTTTATCTCTCTTAGCTCTGTTTTGGTGAGCCGGAAAATGAATAACAAATCTTGTTGTAAACTTCAGAAAATTTCCCCAGTCAGCTATTTCTCTTGAGCTGATAATAACATTTTGGGCTGAACTGCTCTACTAACAACTAAAACACAAGCTTCACTTTAACTTTAAGCATACCTTCAACTTCTTACCCAGGAGAGACTCACCCCTTATAGAAAAGAAACATCCTGACATCCATCCTGTGTAATGTCCATGCTCTGCTGGAAACACTGTAGAGAAGTCTGACAGCTGCATAAGGCTCAGGATTTGGAAACAGTTTGAGGGAACAATTTGAGGTTTTTGTTACTTAAAAATCCAACTAAAGAAAACCCAGGTGACAGAGGCTGTTTTTGAATCCTCCTACTACATACCATAATCCAATGCAGTTTGTAGTAGGCACTGCATACTGCATTTGAATGTAGTGTGTAGTATGGCAGTTCTGTTTGGTCTGTTTTGTAGTTTGCTACATTGGTTTCCAGTTTGAGGAATGCAGAAGTCAAACTGTTGGACTTTTTTCTTGATTTGAATGTGCAAAAGTTTACATACCTCATTTGGCAGAATTTATGATTTTTTGGCCTTTTCTCAGAGAATATGAATGATATCACAAAACCCTTTCTGACACTCATGGTTAGTGGTTGGGTGAAGAAATTTACTAAAAAGAAAATGAGTTTACTCTTTCTGAAGATGATCCAGAACACGAGGCCAAGTCGTCCTGCCCTTGGCTAGAGCAGAATAAAGTGAAGGGTCTGGAGTGGCCATCTCAGTCTCCTAAGCTCGGTACCATTAAGCTACTGGGGGAAGATCTCAAACCTGCAGTTCATGCAAGCCAGGTCAAGAATTTACAGGACCTGGAGGCTTTTTGCCAGGAAAAATGGGCGGTTTTACCATCTGAGAAAATAAAGACCCTCATCCACAATGACCACAAAAGACTTCAAGCTATCATTGATGTTAAAGGGGGAAATACACAGTATTAAAAACTGGGGTATGTAAACTTTTGATCAGGGTCGTTTTGGTACTTTCTGTTGTCTTTATGATTTAAATAGAGTGAATTTTTTTTTTTTTTAGTACCTGTCTTCACCCAACCACTAACCATGAGTGACTGACAGGTTTTTGTGGTATCATCCATATTCTCTGAGAAAAGGCCAGAAATAACATTATGTATGTAAACTTTTGAACACAACTGTAACAAACCATGGGTAACGATGGTGTATTAGAGCAACTTAAGTAATAATACAAAATTTTCTCTAGAACTGAACCTCTAAATTTTGGAGGAAAATGTTGGAATTTTCAAGTTTCTAAAGTTGCAAATTTAAGGTACAGAATAGGAATTGAAACACAGACGTCCTCTTCGGTTATTACAAATGATCAGAGGTCCCAGTGCTTTAAATTGCATTAGTTTTACCAGGGGACCTCTGATTATTTGTAATAAGTGCAGAGGACGTCTGTGTTTATTTTGGAGTGAAATTCCTCATATACGATTTTTAATTTTATACCACGTTATTCATTAAAATTAATGAAGAATAGACTGACTTTTGATTTTTAGAGTTCATGGGAAAACTGCTTTCTATAACCCAAGTATAATTAACCGTCGATGGGTCAAAATACTTTCAAATTTAGCCAATCAGCGCTGTAGAAATTAATCCCCGAAGGGCGCTTCTGAAATTGCTCTTCGGGTAAATTTGGTTATTTCCAGTGGTTGGCATCTGACAGAATTGACACTGATGGATGCTGATGCTGATTCTGACACCACAAACGACTCTATTAGCTCTCTCCTCCAAAATCCTCCTGAGAGGAGAAGTTTGAGTGAAAAATTAAGAATTAGAGAAACTTGACTGGATCAACCAGACATCAAAATAAAAGGTAAAATCTATCTCAGAGGATTTCCTTGCAGCTGGCACCAGAAAAGCTTGGTTAGTTTTACCTTTTAAAACTGCTGACACAGATAAAGCACCAACTGTCACTGGGATAAAGGACATGGAGCATTTATCGAGAAATATCAAGAAACATTAATGCACCAGGGAAAACATGGAAAACTACATGAAGCTGATAATGCTAGGAACAATTGACATCATAGGCAGAGAGACGGAGAAACAGGACTGAAGTGAGGAAACATAACGAAGAAGTGGATAAAACAGATACATTTTATCAAAGAATTGATTGTGTGAAAGTCTGTGGTGCATTTGAACTGGCGAGTCTGCTGGAGGAGCGTCTGAAGACAGCGACTGTTTTTAAAGGGACCTCGGGACAATGCAAAATAAACTCTGTGACTGCATACTATCAGTTTTTAAAGATCACATTCTGGATGGAGTAAAACTCTTGTATAAGTTGTTATCTTTTACATGCAAACATGTTCCCCTTGCCCATGTGTGTAATTTTCGGTACACATGCACATGTTCCACTTGCACAAATCTTAGGTTTATCAAGCTTTTCAGATGTATGTGGCTGAATATTATTTAATATCCGCGTGTGCAAGAATATGTCATCTGTCATCTTTTTTCGTTTTAAATTAACAATAACATATTTTTTAAAGCACTTGTGTCCTGCAGTTGTGTCAAATGGTCAAGAAATGGTGGTTAACACTGAGTGAGGCACAGCCCCACCAACAGCTGCCTCTAGGTCTATGAGTACAACATGAAAGAATGACTTAGGGCGTTTTCACACCTGAAAGTCCGGATCTTGGTAAGGTTTTGTTACATTGTATACATTTGGTAAAGTCTGGTACGGTTTCACACAGTCATTCCTGCAAACAGACAGACAGACTCAAGCGTCAAACTTACATAAAGTTGTCATCAACTACCTCTTTGTAGTTTACAGTGATTGGTCATTTGGCCGGCGTGCGTCTGACGACAGCATGTTGATCAGCGCGCGGCTTGATTGTTGTCAACAATGAATGAAATACTCATTCCCACCTTTATGTTACCGGTGATTTTATATCACCAGCAGCGACAACTTGAAGAGCTGCACATAAGTCTGATCCAGGGTCGTCTTCTGAGTTTTATAATTACACGACAACTTTAAGGAGGTGAAAGTATGAAATCTTGCAAGTCATCACAACACCGACTTGTGAGAGAAGGTACGTCCTATAAAACTCTTGAAAAGATTAGCTGTCATTAGTGAGGCATAACTTTCTTGAAATTAAATTTCCCGTTCTTAGGAGTCTCCTTTTTCTGGTAGTTCTGTCATAATTTAATGTCATTGGTCCGAAGGTCCGAACCTTTCAAAAGAATGCTTTCACACTGGGCATGAACCAGACTGTGGTCCTGTTTGGTCCGGACCGAGACCACCTCTTTTGGTCGGACCAAGTTTGGTGGGAGGTTTCACACCTATCATTTTGGTTCGGATCAAACAAAAAAGTCTGAAAGTTCAGACCAAAAGATGTAGGTGTGAAAGCCCCCTAAAGCTCCAGCCACTTTCAGGCAATACAGAGTGTTAATATTGGATATTTATTACGTACAATGTGCTCAACCTGATGTCAGAATCTGTTAAGGTTCTTAATCCTGTACTGAGAGCCATGTTGTGCTGACAGACAGCGTTTCCATTGGTCCACTGCTGGATAAAGGCCACCTATGACATCACAAGCTGCTGTCTGTCACTTCAACAAGGGACATTCGATGTTGTCCCTCCCTCTGTGATGTCATAAGGTTTGGATTCTCATAAATATATCTAAACTTGATCATTCAAACTTCCCTCACAACTTCATTTTCAACAGAGCAGACATTTAGATAGTCGTGTCACCGCAGCAAAAACCATTCGTCGTGTTACTGCAGCAAAAACCATTCGTCGTGTTACTGCAGCAAAAACAAGCGATCATGACTTCTGCAGTTTATAACTTTATTGTGGACAGCTTTAACTGGGCCACACAACAGATTGGGCACCTGTATGAATATTTACGCGAGTTATTCACCGGGCGAAACTATCTGGCTCTGACCAACAGAATCAAGGAGCTTGAGACTCATCTTCAAAATGCAGAAGAACTCAGTGAGAATGAGACCCCCCCCAGGATCCAAACTTCTGATGAGTCGGATGTACATACAGATGTATCTGACGACTCAACCTCCATGGATATAGAGGACTTTTCTTCAGATGAGGATTCAAGAGTCAACAATTTAACCATTGAGTTATATGAAGAAGTAGCTCATTTGAGAAAAGCCTGTTGGGAAGATGAGATGTTAAAATCTCACCTTAACAGAAGGGTAAAAAACCTGGAGAGAGAGCTACATTTTTATAAGGCAACCAGTGACATGCTGATACAAAGTTCAGACGGAGGCTCAAATGAAACCAGGAAATTAAGGCAACTGTGCAGGATGTATGAGTGTGAGCTTGAAAAGAAAACAAAAGAGATAGATTTTCTTGAAACACTCCTTATACAAAAAGATAAATCAGCTGCTGAAAAAAGGTCACAGGACCAGGACGAGTTAAATAGACTGAAGGAAGAAGTTGACTCCCTTCTGCTGGAACCCCGGTCAGAAATGGAGTCACTTGCTGAAGAGTTTTCACAGAGAGATGAAGAGATCTTGAGGCTTAGGACTGAGCTAGAAGAAAAGGACAGTCAAACCCCTTCCCCAACAGAGAGGACGTCGGTAGTGAGGACGACTCCGATGGGTGACGTTTGTGACTCTGACTTGCCCCCTGGAACTGCCCCAAGATAAATGAGACACGGTTAAACTCCCCAAGTATGTACGGGTTCACTCCGGGACGCTCCGGCTTCTTCCCACGTTTCAAAAACAAAAAAGAGAAAGTACCTACCTTAGATCGTTGCTTTGATTTTACATCCGATTTAGAAATTTGCTTCTGAATTCGTTTTTCTGTGGGGTGTTCCTTTGCACATCACACAACTCTGTTTCCTCTGTAATAAAAAAAGAAAAATCACAAGCTTTTTATTCTTCTCATCCTTCAGTTTTCAATCTACCACCCAGGTAACAAAGACAAGCGGTCTGCTTTAGTAAAACCTGTGGCACTGTTGGCTGAGCCTCGGCATTGGCTGAGATGGCAACCACATACTATCAGAGCCATTTTACCACTGGCAGATATGCATAGTTCAACTTCAACACAGGCTCCCAGGCTATATTCACTCTGGTGCGCCTGTAAATTAGTGGGTTACAGAAACATTACTGTCTGACAAAAGGTATTTGTTATAGATGATTATCTATGGATTCTTTTTCTTTTTTTAATCATTATTATTATCATGATGTAGGTAAGAAGTGGGTTGGGGGATGGACAGGGACACAATGCCATGACAAGATAAAAACATTTTGATTGCTTAACCAAAAGTTTACACCCCCGAGCAGAATGTCTGATTTTTTGGCCTTTTCTCAGAAAATATGAATGATAACACAAAATCCTTTCTATCACTCATGGTTAGTGGTTGGGTGAAGACATTTACTGCAAAGAATAAAAAAATATCTTTTTAAATCATAATAAAAACAGAAACTTCAAAAATGACCCTGTTAAGAAGTTTACACAACTGGTGGTTTTGTCCTGATAAATCCACAAAAGTGAACACAAATGTGTTTGAATGTCTACTAAAGGTAACTCTCCTCACCTGTGATCTATTTACTTGTAATCAGTGTTTGAGTGTGAAAAAATGAACAGGGTCATTTTTTAAAATTTCTGTTTTTCTGAAATTTCTGAAACATAACAAAGAAGTGGATAAAACAGATACATTTTATCAAAGATAATTGATTGTGTGAAAGTCTGTGGTGCATTTGAACTGGCTAGTCTGCTGGAGGAGCGTCTGAAGACAGCGACTGTTTTTAAAGCGACCTCGGGACAATGCAAAATAAACTCTGTGACTGCATACGATCAGTTTTTAAAGATCACATTCTGGATGGAGTAAAACTCTTGTATAAGTTGTTATCTTTTACATGCAAACATGTTCCCCTTGCCCATGTATGTAATTTTCGGTACACATGCACATGTTCCACTTGCACATATCTTAGGTTTATCAAGCTTTTCAGATGTATGTGGCTGAATATTATTTAATATCCGCGTGTGCAAGAATATGTCATCTGTCATCTTTTTTCGTTTTAAATTAACAATAACATATTTTTTAAAGCACTTGTGTCCTGCAGTTGTGTCAAATGGTCAAGAAATGGTGGTTAAAAATGAGTGAGGCACAGCCCCACCAACAGCTGCCTCTAGGTCTATGAGTATAACATGAAAGAATGACTTGGGGCGTTTTCACAACTGAAAGTCCAGATCTCGGTAAGGTTTTGTTACATTGTATACATTTGGTAAAGTCTGGTACGGTTTCACACAGTCATTCCTGCAAACAGACTAACAGACTCAAGCGTCAAACTTACATAAAGTTGTCATTAACTACGTCTTTGTAGTTTACTGTGATTGGTCATTTGGCCGGCGTGCGTCTGATGTCAGCATGTTGATCAGTGCGCGGCTTGAATGTTGTCAACATTGAATGAAATACTCATTCCCACCTTTATGTTACCGGTGATTTTATATCACCAGCAGCGACAACTTGAAGAGTTGCACATAAGTCTGATCCAGGGTCGTCTTCTGAGTTTTATAATTACACGACAACTTTAAGGAGGAGAAAGTATGCAATGTTGCAAGTCATCGCAACACCGACTTGTGAGAGAAGGTACGTCCTATAAAACTCTTGAAAAGATTAGCTGTCTTTAGTGAGGCATAACTTTCTTGAAATTAAATTTCCCGTTCTTAGGAGTCTCCTTTTTCTGGTAGTCCTGTCATAATTTCCTGTCATTGGTCCGAAGGTCCGAACCTTTCAAAAGAATGCTTTCACACTGGGCATGAACCAGACTGTGGTCCTGTTTGGTCCGGACCGAGACCACCTCTTTTGGTCGGACCAAGTTTGGTGGGAGGTTTCACACCTATCATTTTGGTTCGGATCAAACAAAAAAGTCTGAAAGTTCAGACCAAAAGATGTAGGTGTGAAAGCCCCCTAAAGCTCCAGCCACTTTCAGACAATCCAGAGTGTTAATATTAAATATTTATTACGTACAATGTGCTCAACCTGATGTCAGAATCTGTTAAGGTTCTTAATCCTGTACTGAGAGCCATGTTGTGCTGACAGACAGCGTTTCCATTGGTCCACTGCTGGATAAAGGCCACCTATGACATCACAAGCTGCTGTCTGTCACTTCAACAAGGGACATTCGATGTCCCTCCCCCTGTGATGTCATAAGGTTTGGATTCTCATAAATATATCTAAACCTGATCGTTCAAACTTCCCTCACAACTTCATTTTCAACAGAGCAGACATTTAGATAGTCGTGTCACCGCAGCAAAAACCATTCGTCGTGTTACTGCAGCAAAAACCATTCGTCGTGTTACTGCAGCAAAAACAAGCGATCATGACTTCTGCAGTTTATAACTTTATTGTGGACAGCTTTAACTGGGCCACACAACAGATTGGGCACTTGTATGAATACTTACAGGAGTTATTCACAGGGCGAAACTATCTGGCTCTGACCAACAGAATCAAGGAGCTTGAGACTCATCTTCAAAATGCAGAAGAACTCAGTGAGAATGAGACCCCCCCCTGGATCCAAACTCCCCATGAGTCAGAGGCGTCTGGAGACTGGACCCTAGGAGATGAAGAGGACTCTTCGTCAGATGAGGATTCAAGAGTCAACAATTTAATCACTGAGGTATACGGAGAGGTAGATCATTTGAGACAAGCCTGTTGGGAAGATGAGATGTTAAAATCTCACCTTATCAGAACGGTGGAAAACCTGGAGAGAGAGCTGCATTTTTTTAAGACAAACAGTGACATGCTGACACAAAGTTCAGACGGAGGCTCAAATGAAACCAGGGCATTAAAGCAACTGTGCAGGACGTATGAGTGTGAGCTGGAAAAGAAAACAACAGAGATAGATTTTCTTGAAACACTACTTATACAAGAATATAAATCAGCTGCTGAAAAGAGGTCACAGGACCAGGACGAGTTAGATAGACTGAAGGAAGAAGTTGACTTCCCCAACAGAGAGGACGTTGGTAGTGAGGACGACTCTGATGGGTCACGTTTGTGACTCTGACTTGCCCCCTGGAACTGCCCCAAGATAAATGAGACACGGTTAAACTCCCCAAGTATGTACGGGTTCACTCCGGGACGCTCCGGCTTCTTCCCACGTTTCAAAAACAAAAAAGAGAAAGTACCTACCTTAGATCGTTGCTTTGATTTTACATACAATTTGCTTCTGAATTCGTTTTTCTGTGGGGTGTTCCTTTGCACATCACACAACTCTGTTTCCTCTGTAATAAAAAAAGAAAAATCACAAGCTTTTTATTCTTCTCATCCTTCAGTTTTCAATCTACCACCCAGGTAGCAAAGACAAGTGGTCTGCTTTAGTAAAACCGGTGGCACTGTTGGCTGAGCCTCGGCATTGGCTGAGATGGCAACCACATACGATCAGAGCCTTTTTACCACTGGCAGATATGCATAGTTCAACTTCAGCACAGGCTCCCAGGCTGTAAAATTCACTCTGGTGCGCCTGTAAATTAGTGGGTTACAGAAATATTGCTGTCTGACAAAGGGTATTTGTTATAGATGATTATCTATGGATTCTTTTTCTTTTTTTAATCATTATTATTATCATGATGTAGGTAAGAAGTGGGTTGGGGGATGGACAGGGACACAATGCCATGACAAGATAAAAACATTTTGATTGCTTAACCAAAAGTTTACACCCCCCAGCAGAATTTCTGATTTTTTGGCCTTTTCTCAGAAAATATGAATGATAACACAAAATCCTTTCTATCACTCATGGTTAGTGGTTGGGTGAAGACATTTACTGCAAAGAATAAAAAAATCTCTCTTTAAATCATAATAAAAACAGAAACTTCAAAAATGACCCTGTTAAGAAGTTTACACAACTGGTGGTTTTGTCCTGATAAATCCACAAAAGTGAACACAAATGTGTTTGAATGTCTACTAAAGGTAACTCTCCTCACCTGTGATCTATTTGCTTGTAATCAGTGTTTGAGTGTGAAAAAATGAACAGGGTAATTTTTAAAATTTCTGTTGTCATTATGATTTAGGGCGTTTTCACACCTGAAAGTCCGGGCCAAAGTCTGTGTTTTGTTACATTGTATACATTTGGTAAAGTCTGGTACGGTTTCACACAGTCATTCCTGCAAACAGACAGACGGACAGACTCAAGCGTCAAACTTACATAAAGTTGTAATCAACTATGTCTTTGTAGTTTACTGTGATTGGTCATTTGGCCGGCGTGCGTCTGATGTCAGCATGTTGATCAGCGCGCGGCTTGAATGTTGTCAACATTGAATGAAATACTCATTCCCACCTTTATGTTACCGGTGATTTTATATCACCAGCTGTAACAACTTGAAGAGTTGCACATAAGTCTGATCCAGGGTCGTCTTCTGAGTTTTATAATTACACGACAACTTTAAGGAGGTGAAAGTATGCAATGTTGCAAGTCATCACAACACCGACTTGTGAGAGAAGGTACGTCCTATAAAACTCTTGAAAAGATTAGCTGTCTTTAGTGAGGCATAACTTTCTTGAAATTAAATTTCCCGTTCTTAGGAGTCTCCTTTTTCTGGTAGTTCTGTCGTAATTTCCTGTCATTGGTCCGAAGGTCCGAACCTTTCAAAAGAATGCTTTCACACTGGGCATGAACCAGACTGTGGTCCTGTTTGGTCCGGACCGAGACCACCTCTTTTGGTCGGACCAAGTTTGGTGGGAGGTTTCACACCTATCATTTTGGTTCGGATCAAACAAAAAAGTCTGAAAGTTCAGACCAAAAGATGTAGGTGTGAAAGCCCCCTAAAGCTCCAGCCACTTTCAGNTGTCATTGGTCCGAAGGTCCGAACCTTTCAAAAGAATGCTTTCACACTGGGCATGAACCAGACTGTGGTCCTGTTTGGTCCGGACCGAGACCACCTCTTTTGGTCGGACCAAGTTTGGTGGGAGGTTTCACACCTATCATTTTGGTTCGGATCAAACAAAAAAGTCTGAAAGTTCAGACCAAAAGATGTAGGTGTGAAAGCCCCCTAAAGCTCCAGCCACTTTCAGACAATCCAGAGTGTTAATATTAAATATTTATTACGTACAATGTGCTCAACCTGATGTCAGAATCTGTTAAGGTATTTTAATCCTGTACTGAGAGCCATGTTGTGCTGACAGACAGCGTTTCCATTGGTCCACTGCTGGATAAAGGCCACCTATGACATCACAAGCCGCTGTCTGTCACTTCAACAAGGGACATTCGATGTTGTCCCTCCCCCTGTGATGTCATAAGGTTTGGATTCTCATAAATATATCTAAACCTGATCGTTCAAACTTCCCTCACAACTTCATTTTCAACAGAGCAGACATTTAGATAGTCGTGTTACCGCAGCAAAAACCATTCGTCGTGTTACTGCAGCAAAAACAAGCGATCATGACTTCTGCAGTTTATAACTTTATTGTGGACAGCTTTAACTGGGCCACACAACAGTTTGGGCACCTGTATGAATATTTACGCGAGTTATTCACCGGGCGAAACTATCTGGCTCTGACCAACAGAATCAAGGAGCTTGAGACTCATCTTCAAAATGCAGAAGAACTCAGAGAGAATGAGACCCCCCCCTGGATCCAAACTCCTAATGAGTCAGAGGTGTCTGGAGACTGGACCCTAGGAGATGAAGAGGACTCTTCGTCAGATGAGGATTCAAGTGTCAACTCAAACAGTAAAACTCAATTAGTCAATGAGTTATATGAAGAAGTAGCTCATTTGAGACAAGCCCGTAAGGAAAATGAGATGTTAAAATCTATCCTTAACAACACAGTAAAAAACCTGGTGAGAAAGCTGCATTTTTTTATGGCAACCAGTGACATGCTGACACAAAGTTCAGACAGAGGCTTAAATGAAACCAGGAAATTAATGCAACTGCGCAGGATGTTTGAGTGTGAGCTGGAAAAGAAAACAAAAGAGATAGATTTTCTTGAAACACTCCTTATACAACAAGATAAATCAGCTGCTGAAAAGAGGTCACAGGACCAGGACGAGTTAGATAGACTGAAGGAAGAAGTTGACTTCCCCAACAGAGAGGACGTTGGTAGTGAGGACGACTCTGATGGGTCACGTTTGTGACTCTGACTTGCCCCCTGGAACTGCCCCAAGATAAATGAGACACGGTTAAACTCCCCAAGTATGTACGGGTTCACTCCGGGACGCTCCGGCTTCTTCCCACGTTTCAAAAACAAATTTCTCTTTCATGGATGGAATCTAGCAACGAAACTAAAATGTAGGCTAAATCTTTAAACGAAGACTTTTCGTTTTTCTGTGGGGTGTTCCTTTGCACATCACACAACTCTGTTTCCTCTGTAATAAAAAAAGAAAAATCACAAGCTTTTTATTCTTCTCATCCTTCAGTTTTCAATCTACCACCCAGGTAGCAAAGACACGCGGTCCTGCCTCGGCATTTGCTGAGATGGCAACCACATACTATCAGAGCCATTTTACCACTGGCAGATATGCATAGTTCAACTTCAACACAGGCTCCCAAGCTGTAAAATTCACTCTGGTGCGCCTGTAAATTAGTGGGTTACAGAAATATTGCTGTCTGACAAAAGGTATTTATTATAGATGGTTATAGATTTTTTCTTTTATCATTATAATTATTATTATTATTATTAGTAGTAGTAGTAGTAGTAGTAGTAGTTGTAGTAGTTGTAGTAGTAGTAGTAGTATCACTGATATTATTACTTACTCATGATATAGGCAATAAGTGAGTTGGGGGATGGACGGGGACACAATGCCATGACAACATAAAAACATTTTGATTGCTTAAACCATATAGACCATATATATGTATATAGAATGGACAAGGCGGCTCCACTTTCACCTTTGTATGGTTCTGAAGCCAAAGTCTGTGCAGTAGAGAATTCTCTATGTGTGTGTGTGTGTGTGTGTGTGTGTTGACCTTTATATACCCATTGTAGATAAAGTAAGACTGTAAAAGTGTGATTTTAATGATTATTTATAAGTGTGAATGGGATTATTTATACAGTTTTGACATGTAGCCAACAAATCTTTTGCAGCAATTTTTGTGACCATCATGGCAGATGAGGAAAGTCATCCACGTAGTGTTGGTATACTGCAACTGTCGCATTTTTTTGCATACTGCATAGAGCATTTTCGGCAGATCAGTGCATACAGCTAGTATAGTATGCGCATTCAAAAACAGCCAGAGACTCTTTGATCGACTCTCATTCGGCCGACTGTTGAGGAGCAGGCCCAGTTTACACTTATGACCAAGTTTTCTTCCCATCTTAAAAGTTTTTACAGAGTATTTTGTGCCTTCAGTTACAGAAACCTTTACTGCTGTCACTACAGACCATGAAGCAGATCCATGAGTCATTTTATATAACAATCATGTGCATTTCTGAAGCCAGTGTCGTTTGGTGTTACAGCTTAAGACTCTAGTGCCTCCCTCCTTCTTGAAAGAACATCTTCTCTGACAAATTTGCCATTGGGGACATTTGCTGTATTTGAAATGCTTTCCTCTCTTATCAGTCTTACAGAAAAAAATAAAGACAGCATTTTGAAATGAAGAGGTACAGATCTGTCAGAGCAGAGACATGAAAAAGCTGCTGTGTGATCGCGCAACAATGATCACTGATTTGAATATCATAGTCGGAGCAGATGAAACTCATCCCAAGAATCACAATCCAGCCCAGCAGATGTCAGAGCATGTAACCCGGCTTATTCACAGGCCTGAGTGAAAAGACTAAACCAGCCATGTGCTGATCACTTCAGCCCTCTTAAACCTGCGGCTGCAGAATCATGAGACTGCACCGGGAGAGGCGGGAGGGAGGGAGGAGAGGGGAGGAGAAACGTGTTGATAAAGGCACCAAAATGGAACCCGCGTGCACATGCTAAATGGATTACTTCCCCNCTGCCCCAAGATAAATGAGACACGGTTAAACTCCCCAAGTATGTACGGGTTCACTCCGGGACGCTCCGGCTTCTTCCCACGTTTCAAAAACAAAAAAGAGAAAGTACCTACCTTAGATCGTTGCTTTGATTTTACATCCGATTTAGAAATTTGCTTCTGAATTCGTTTTTCTGTGGGGTGTTCCTTTGCACATCACACAACTCTGTTTCCTCTGTAATAAAAAAAGAAAAATCACAAGCTTTTTATTCTTCTCATCCTTCAGTTTTCAATCTACCACCCAGGTAGCAAAGACAAGCGGTCCTGCCTCGGCATTGGCTGAGATGGCAACCACATACTATCAGAACCATTTTACCACTGGCAGATATGCATAGTTCAACTTCAGCACAGGCTCCCAAGCTGTAAAATTCACTCTGGTGCGCCTGTAAATTAGTGGGTTACAGAAATATTGCTGTCTGACAAAAGGTATTTGTTATAGAATATTATCTATGGATTCTTTTTCTTTTTTTAATAATAATAATTATTATCATGATGTAGGTAAGAAGTGGGTTGGGGGCTGGACAGGGACACAATGCCATGACAAGATAAAAACATTTTGATTGCTTAACCAAAAGTTTACACCCCCCAGCAGAATTTCTGATTTTTTGGCCTTTTCTCAGAAAATATGAATGATAACACAACATCCTTTCTATCACTCATGGTTAGTGGTTGGGTGAAGACATTTACTGCAAAGAATAAAAAAATCTCTTTTTAAATCATAATAACAACAGAAACTTCAAAATTGACCCTGTTCAGAAGTTTACACATCTCTGGTGGTTTTGTCCTGATAAATCCACAAAAGTGAACACAAATGTGTTTGAATGTCTACTAAAGGTAACTCTCCTCACCTGTGATCTATTTGCTTGTAATCAGTGTTGGAGTGTGAAAAAATGAACAGGGTCATTTTTAAAATTTCTGTTGTCATTATGATATAGGGCGTTTTCACACCTGAAAGTCCGGGCCAAAGTCTGTGTTTTGTTACATTGTATACATTTGGTAAAGTCTGGTACGGTTTCACAAAGTCATTCCTGCAAACAGACAGACAGACAGACTCAAGCGTCAAACTTACATAAAGTTGTAATCAACTATGTCTTTGTAGTTTACTGTGATTGGTCATTTGGCCGGCGTGCGTCTGACGTCAGCATGTTGATCAGCGCGCGGCTTGAATGTTGTCAACATTGAATGAAATACTCATTCCCACCTTTATGTTACCGATGATTTTATATCACCAGCAGCGACAACTTGAAGAGTTGCACATAAGTCTGATCCAGGGTCGTCTTCTGAGTTTTATAATTACATGACAACTTTAAGGAGGAGAAAGTATGCAATCTTGCAAGTCATCACAACACCGACTTGTGAGAGAAGGTACGTCCAATAAAACTCTTGAAAAGATTAGCTGTCTTTAGCGAGGCATAACTTTTTTGAAATTAAATTTCCCGTTCTAAGGAGTCTCCTTTTTCTGGTAGTTCTGTCATAATTTAATGTCATTGGTCCGAAGGTCCGAACCTTTCAAAAGAATGCTTTCACACTGGGCATGAACCAGACTGTGGTCCTGTTTGGTCCGGACCGAGACCACCTCTTTTGGTCGGACCAAGTTTGGTGGGAGGTTTCACACCTATCATTTTGGTTCGGATCAAACAAAAAAAGTCTGAAAGTTCAGACCAAAAGACGTAGGTGTGAAAGCCCCCTAAAGCTCCCACTTCAAACAATACTGAGTGCTAATATTAAATATTTATTACGTACAATGTGCTCAACCTGATGTCAGAATCTGTTAAGGTATTTTAATATATATATTTTTTAAATCTTTTATTTGATTATTTTTTTTTATTTTATTAAAGAACTTAAAACATAAATAATGTTTTATGATTGAAATTTTGCTATTGGTAGTCTTGAGTAATAACAAGCCACATATATGTTATTAAGTTCAGCAGTTAAGACATACTTGTTAAGGGAAAAACAGTTCAAATCTAATCAGAATTGACACCCCCCAAAAAATAAATAAATCAATACACATTTAATTTTTTAATCGATGACAAAGAAAAAACCTATCAAACATTTTGTCATTATCTTTTTACAGGAAACAAGACAACAGTTACAATAGTTACCACAGGTAAGTAAAAGTAACAAGAAACAGAAAGCAGTAGCAACAGATATAAAAATACAATCAAACAACATAAACAAAGCAGAGAAAAGAAGACAAAATGACAAAAAAAAGAAGAAGAAAGAAAAAGAAGCAAAAAAACATCGCACTATTATTTCCCCCATAACTTAATTTACAAACAGAACTTACAACAGTTCACAAATTCATCAAAAAAACATTGTATCCTCGAGGTAGTATACATCTCATAGTGTAGAGCAATTATAAAGAGGCATAGAAATACAAAATAGTTCATAAAGTTCAAAGATTTGCAAAGAAAATTTCATATAAAATTAATGTGTTTCAAAGGAAATCAAATTCCTCACAAAGTGTTCTAGTCTTCACAGCTTTGGGGTTAGTGCAAAGTTTTAGAGTGTCAAGATAGAATTTTAAATATGCAAGGAAGACAGTCAGGTTGGGTTTTTGTTTTAAATATTTGCTGGTATGTATATGGAATTTTGCTAAAAGTATAATGAAATTGATGATATATGTTTTTTTGATAGACAGAATATCATCAAAGCAGCCAAATAAAATATATTCAGTTTTGAATTTGAGTTAGGTATTCAGTTTTCTGTTCATCAACAAGTTAAGGTCCAGCCAAAATCCCTGACTATGGGTACAATCCCAGAACATATGATCGAAAGTTTCCTCTGTGTGGTGGCACAAGGAACAAAGAGAGTCAATGTTGATTCTGCATTTTGCAATAACAGTATTAACAGGATAACACCTATGTAATATTTTCAGAGAAACCTCCCACACCTTATTTGAAATGCAATATTTCCTATTTAGTGACCATGTTATTTTTCCAGTCAATATCAATATAAAGATTATTCCAATAAAAAACTGAACTGGGTTTACAGATTGTATTTCTCAGGACTAGATCTCTAATACATTTATTGTTTGTTTTACTATTCAGGAAAGGATCTGAATTCCCTATGTATAAATCAGATGGGGTGGTTTCCATGGAAATATCAGTAGTTGAAGAGAACAATAACATTCTAAGACCTGATGGTATAGCATCAAAGATGATTGCATATTCTCTAGGTGGTACAGGAAAGTTATATTCAGACAGAAATTCTTTGTAAGTGAACATGTGACCCTCTTTGTTAAATAACTGACGGACCAGTAACAAGCCGTGATCAACCCAACTCTTAAAAAATAGTGTTTTATGCTTGAAACATATATCCTGATTATTCCAAATATAGCATGAGGTGAAAAATTATGTTTATACACCAAGGACCAGCACAGAAGCAGCTGTCTGTGGAAATTTGAAAGTTTCGCAGGGAGTTTATCTATCTTGTAGTTACATCTTAGTAAGAAATTAAGTCCTCCCAAGGCCTCAAATACAAATGTGGAAATAAAGTTCCACAATGAATTTGGATTCGTTAGATACCTTTTGATCCATTTGATCTTAAAACTGGAATGTAGGGTACTAAAGTCTAAAGCATTAAAACCACCACTACTGAGTTTATAAACCATCACATTTTTTCTTATGAGATGAGATTTTTTTTTCCAAATAAATTCGAAAAGGATCTTGTCGATTTTTTTTATATAAATCTTTTGAAATATCTAAAGAGGAACTGGCATAAACAAATCTAGATAGGCCCTCAGCTTTGGATAACAGAACTCTACCAGTAATGGTTAAGTCCCTTTGCAACCATAGATTAAACCTCTGCGTAAGTGTAGAGATGACTGGGTTGAAGTTTTCATTCATCCTGATAACTTGGTCTTTGACAATGATTACTCCCAAGTACTTAACTTTAAATTTAACAGGAATACCTGAAATTTCTTTCTCATTGCAAGCCTTGATAGGCAACAATTCACATTTTGATAAGTTCAGTTTAAGACCAGAAGCTACAGAGAATTTACCTAAAAGTTTGACTGCAATGTCAACTTGAGATCTATCCTGTAAGAACAAAGTATCATCAGCTTGTTGACTCAAAGATATTGTCCTTCCTGCTATAGAAATACCCTTTAAACTACTTTCTTTAATGTAAATTGATAGAATTTGCATGGATAGGAGGAATAGGTATGGAGAGATAGGACAACCCTGTCTGATACCACGTTCTATCCTAAATCTTTTGGTAGTTCCATAAGGTAGCTTTATAGAACTATTTCACGAGGCATATAAGGTGCGAATTGATTTTTTGAAACACTCTCCAAAACCAAATACATCAAGAGCTTTAAACAAGAACTGATGCTCTATAGAGTCAAAGGCCTTGTGAAAATCTAAAAACAGAATGAAACTATCGTCTGAAACTAACTCTGAGTAGTCTAAGATATCAAGGACAAGCCTTATATTATCAATAATATATCTACCGGACATGAAGCCGTTTTGGGATTCATCAATAATGTCATTTAAAACTATCTTTAATTTATTAGCTAAACATAAAGCAAAAATTTTATAGTCATTGTTAAGCAATGAAATGGGACGCCAATTATCCAATAGCAGTACATTTTTCTGGGGTTTTGGTATTAGAGTGATTAAACCTTGATTCAGCGAAGGGGGAAGTTCTTCAAAGTTTAAACTTTCCTCAAAAACATTTAATAAGAAAGGGGCAATCTCTTCAGAAAATAATTTATAAAATTCAGAAGATAGACCATCCACACCAGGAGATTTGTTCAATTTAAGTTTCTTAACAGCATCCTTAATATCAATTATTTTGATTGGAGTATCACATCTTTTTGTTAACCTCACCAATTGTTCTTACTCCCCCTAAAGAGTTAAAGAGGGCATTTATTTCAACTGTTGACGGGTTAGATTTATATAGGGTCTCGTAGAAGTTTCCACAGATTTTAGCAATGTCTTTAGGGTTATCAACCATTGTTCCACTTACAGTAAGATGTGTTATGCCATTCTTGTTTTGCCTTTGTTTTTCTAATTTAAAAAAGTAACTGGAGTTCTGTTCCCCCTCTTCAAGCCACTTGGCCCTTGACATATAAATGCTCCTTTAGCTTTACTAATATATAACTGATCCAGTTTCAGTTGCAATGTATGTAAATTTGCTTTTTGAACCTCAGACATATTTTCAGGCAACATAGAAGACAGGGATATTATTTCAGCAATCAGTTCATTTTCATCTCTTTTATAACCTTCTTTAATTTTTTTACCCCTATCCATAAAAAGAATCCTTAATTCAAATTTTAGAAACTCCCAATATTTTCTATAAGCCTTTTCTTTTGCTGCCATTTTCATGTATTCCCTTATCTTAAGTTTAATGAGTGCATTTAAAGAGTCATCCAATAATAAAGAATTACTTAGTTTCCAGTAGGCAGGGGTCCTTTTGTGTGTTTTACCTAGTGACATATTTAGATTCAATAAAATGGCCTTATGGTCTGTAAGAGGTGTTGGCATTATCTTAACTTCATGAAGGAAATGCGATAAAGATTCAGAGATTAACCAAAAATCAATTCTTGACTGTAAAGTGCCAGTTTTGTTTTTCCAAGTAAATTCCTTAGTGGTGGGATTGCATACTCTCCATATATCAATTAAACCTCTTTCATTCATAAAATCAGTAATAACAGAGTTTTCCTTTTGTCTACCAGGCCATCTATCAACATCATCATTCACTGTAATGTTGAAATCTCCCCCTAAAATAATTTTAATATCGGGAAACTTTCCTGAAAGAGCAACAATATTTGAGTTCAATGTTTCAAACAGTTCTTTGTTTTCCTTAGAGTTGTTGTAGCCATAAACATTCCCAATCATCATCAGCTGGTTACTGCAGGAGATAACAGTCAGAGAAAAATGTCCAAGTGGATCAGTTTGAGTGAGGATTATTTTCCCACAGAATTTGTGTTTAAGAGTCAGTGTCCCTGCTGAGCGTTGGCTTCCATGCGACATCCACAAGTCCTCCCCCCATTGTGTTTTCCAAAAATTATAGTCCTCATTAACAGAATGAGATTCCTGAATCAAACAAAAGTCAGTGTAATCCACATTGAAATCCATGATGTGGATAAACAAATACAATTGTCATTAAAATGAATAAATAAGTCATTAAAATGCATAAATATGGTTAAAATGATTAAAAGAGGTTAAAACGATTAAAAGAGGTTAAAATGTATGTATTTAATTTATTAAGAGTCATTTAAAAACGTTTTGATATCCCTTTAACAAAATTAAGAGTCTGCCTGCAGTGATTAAAAGAAGTACTTTCCCTTTAAGAGACGTTGTAGGCCTCGCTTCGCGCGACACTCAGCTCACAACACAAGACGGAGATATTGGGAGAACAGCTGCGCTAGTTGGATTGGTAAAACTCGCTGCCGGAGTGGTAGGAGTGGGATTTTGTTCGTTTTCTTCCGTTTCTTCGTTCTGAACTGAACTTGAAACATAAGGTTTTTGAACTGAACTTTAACTTGGAGTTACCAACTGACACTGAGTTCAATACCATACAGAGAAAAAAGAAACAATGTACTGTTCTACTTCATGATTTTCAATTCTATGAATGATATTGTGTACATTGTGTTCTATTTTGATTTGTTTGGGTTGTGAAATCTAAAAGTTTTTATTAGTGAAAGGAAAAGAGTTAACTCAAGAAACTAAACTAAACTAGAATAAACTAAATTAGGAGTAACTTGCTTAATTAAATTTAGATAGTCATTAAAGACCGGTCTAAACAAAATAACATCAACTGTTTAATTTAAAAGCAACAATCCTTACTAGATTTATTTTAAACTAGACTTTTCTAAAATAGTTTAGGGTGCCTAAAAAGGTAAAAATTGAATATTGTGTTTTGTGTGTGTGTAATTTGTTGTTTATGTTTGTCTCTATACAAAATTCTGCAGGATTACACCTTTTATTAATGTTCATCATACTTTAATGATCTGTTGTGGTCAGTAAAGTACCATTCTTGCATTCAAAGCATCTGGTCTACAGTCTTCATTATACTTAAACCTCCACTCCTTACGAACCTAATCCTGGTCCAGTAGCTTCTTTATTGTATAAGTTGACATAAGTGCTACATAAATTTGGCGAGCCAGCCAGGAGTGGCAAAATAAGTATAAAACTAGTATCTATTACCTGTAGACCAGATAACAGAAACAACATTAAACCAACATGGAGGCTATTCAAACATCAGGTGTTAAAATCCCTAACTCTCTCCTTGTGAGTGGTTTAACAAAAACAGACACTGATGAAGAGCTTTATGACTTTCTAAAACAGTATGGCTCCATTCAGAGAACAATCCCAATAGATTTGCCAGAGTCTGAGTTAGGCACACAGACTATTGTACAGTACACATATGGTACAGCACTAGAGTCACTCTCACCCATACTGCCATATACACTCACCAGCAAATCTCAGACAAATGTCACTTACATCAGCATTAAATTGCTTTGCATAAAGAAAGAGTGCCTTTTGTTTGGTGATGTCTATTAACCCTCGAGCATTAACAGAAACTAATTTCAATGATGAAATTGTGCAACAGAACAAAAGTCAGTGAAACCAGAAAGTAAGGTAGGTGTGTGTGTGTGTGTGTGTGTGTGTGTGTGTAAAGGACAGAACTTATCCTCCTTGCTGAAATCAAGGCATCATTAAAGCGAGTCAAAAAATGTCTCTGTTGTCCACAAAGGCTCTCCCTCCGACAAAGAAAGCAATCTTCTTCTCCTGACGTGCTTTTTGGATTGTTGGCCACAAACGAATCCGTTTCTCGCGATCCTCTGGAGTCAGATCCTCCTTGAAGTGGAGATTCTTCTTCTTTAGGTATTCTGAGTGCTTGGCCATCTTCCACATCATGTCACGGAAATGTCTCATTGAGAATTGGAGGATGGGGTCGCGGGCTTGAGTTTTGGCGGGGTGCTTTCTGCCAAGCCGATGAACTGAATCAATCACTTCGATAAACATTTCTTTATGGCCCGGAGCTATTACTGCAGATTGACAAAAGGAAGTTTTGATGCCACTTATCAACTTAAGTTGGAGGAAAGTTCGGAAAAGCGTCTATCCTCTCGCCGCCATCTTGGCCCCCCTAAGGTATTTTAATCCTGTACTGAGAGCCATGTTGTGCTGACAGACAGCGTTTCCATTGGTCCACTGCTGGATAAAGGCCACCTATGACATCACAAGCTGCTGTCTGTCACTTCAACAAGGGACATTCGATGTCCCTCCCCCTGTGATGTCATAAGGTTTGGATTCTCATAAATATATCTAAACCTGATCATTCAAACTTTCCTCACAACTTCATTTTCAACAGAGCAGACATTTAGATAGTCGTGTCACCGCAGCAAAAAACATTCGTCGTGTCACCGCAGCAAAAAACATTTGTCGTGTTACTGCAGCAAAAACAAGCGATCATGACTTCTGCAGTTTATAACTTTATTGTGGACAGCTTTAACTGGGCCACACAACAGATTGGGCACCTGTATGAATATTTACGCGAGTTATTCACCGGGCGAAACTATCTTGCTCTGACCAACAGAATCAAGGAGCTTGAGACTCGTCTTCAAATTGCAGAAGAACTCAGAGAGAATGAGACCCCCCCCTGGATCCAAACTCCCCATGAGTCAGAGGCGTCTGGAGACTGGACCCTAGGAGAGGAAGAGGACTCTTCGTCAGATGAGGATTCAAGTGTCAACTCAAACAGTAGAACTCAATTAGTCAATGAGTTATATGAAGAAGTAGCTCATTTGAGACAAGCCCGTAAGGAAAATGAGATGTTAAAATCTATCCTTAACAGAACAGTAAAAAACCTGGAGAGAAAGCTGCATTTTTTTATGGCAACCAGTGACATGCTGACACAAAGTTCAGACAGAGGCTTAAATGAAACCAGGAAATTAATGCAACTGCGCAGGATGTTTGAGTGTGAGCTTGAAAAGAAAACAAAAGAGATAGATTTTCTTGAAACACTCCTTATACAACAAGATAAATCAGCTGCTGAAAAGAGGTCACAGGACCAGGACGAGTCAAATAGACTGAAGGAAGAAGTTGACTTCCCCAACAGAGAGGACGTCGGTAGTGAGGACGACTCCGATGGGTCACGTTTGTGACTCTGACTTGCCCCCTGGAACTGCCCCAAGATAAATGAGACACGGTTAAACTCCCCAAGTATGTACGGGTTCACTCCGGGACGCTCCGGCTTCTTCCCACGTTTCAAAAACAAAAAAGAGAAAGTACCTACCTTAGATCGTTGCTTTGATTTTACATCCGATTTAGAAATTTGCTTCTGAATTCGTTTTTCTGTGGGGTGTTCCTTTGCACATCACACAACTCTGTTTCCTCTGTAATAAAAAAAGAAAAATCACAAGCTTTTTGTTCTTCTCATCCTTCAGTTTTCAATCTACCACCCAGGTAGCAAAGACAAGCGGTCCTGCCTCGGCATTGGCTGAGATGGCAACCACATACTATCAGAGCCTTTTTACCACTGGCAGATATGCATAGTTCAACTTCAACACAGGCTCCCAAGCTGTAAAATTCACTCTGGTGCGCCTGTAAATTAGTGGGTTACAGAAATATTGCTGTCTGACAAATGGTATTTATTATAGATGGTTATAGATTTTTGTCTTTTATCATTATAATTATTATTATTATTATTAGTAGTAGTAGTAGTAGTTGTAGTAGTTGTAGTAGTAGTAGTAGTATTACTGATATTATTACTTACTCATGATATACGCAATAAGTGAGTTGGGGGATGGACGGGGACACAATGCCATGACAACATAAAAACATTTTGATTGCTTAAACCATATAGACCATATATATGTATATAGAATGGACAAGGCGGCTCCACTTTCACCTTTGTATGGTTCTGAAGCCAAAGTCTGTGCAGTAGAGAATTCTCTATGTGTGTGTGTGTGTGTGTGTTGACCTTTATATACCCATTGTAGATAAAGTAAGACTGTAAAAGTGTGATTTTAATGATTATTTATAAGTGTGAATGGGATTATTTATACAGTTTTGACATGCAGCCAACAAATCTTTTGCAGCAATTTTTGTGACCATCATGGCAGATGAGGAAAGTCATCCACCTAGTGTTGGTATACTGCAACTGTCGCATTTTTTTGCATACTGCATATAGAGCATTTTCGGCAGATCAGTGCATACAGCTAGTATAGTATGCGCATTCAAAAACAGCCAGAGACTCTTTGATCGACTCTCATTCGGCTGACTGTTGAGGAGCAGGCCCAGTTTACACTTATGACCAAGTTTTCTTCCCATCTTAAAAGTTTTTACAGAGTATTTTGTGCCTTAAGTTACAGAAACCTTTACTGCTGTCACTACAGACCATGAAGCAGATCCATGAGTCATTTTATATAACAATCATGTGCATTTCTGAAGCCAGTGTCGTTTTGTGTTACAGCTGAAGACTCTAGTGCCTCCCTCCTTCTTGAAAGAACATCTTCTCTGACAAATTTGCCATTGGGGACATTTGCTGTATTTGAAATGCTTTCCTCTCTTATCAGTCTTGCAGAAAAAAATAAAGACAGCATTTTGAAATGAAGAGGTACAGATCTGTCAGAGCAGAGACATGAAAAAGCTGCTGTGTGATCGTGCAACAATGATCACTGATTTGAATATCATAGTCGGAGCAGATGAAACTCATCCCAAGAATCACAATCCAGCCCAGCAGATGTCAGAGCATGTAACCCGGCTTATTCACAGGCCTGAGTGAAAAGACTAAACCAGCCATGTGCTGATCACTTCAGCCCTCTTAAACCTGCGGCTGCAGAATCATGAGACTGCACCGGGAGAGGCGGGAGGGAGGGAGGAGAGGGGAGGAGAAACGTGTTGATAAAGGCACCAAAATGGAACCCGCGTGCACATGCTAAATGGATTACTTCCCCTCAAATTGAGAGATCATTGTGTGTCAGGAAACCGGGCCCCCTGCTGGGTGCCAGGCCAGGGGGTGCATTGAAGGTTGGGGTGCGGGTGAGCGCTCGGGTTCACAGATCTGCAGACGGAGACAGAAGGAGCAGGATCTGACAGACTGCGGGATGGCAGAGCTGAGAGGGAGCAACCTGACAGAGTATGTCTGAAAAAAAAAAAAAGAGAGAGAGAGAGGAGAAGCTCACAGAGCCGGCGCTGATTGAAAAATCCGCAGATCCCACCCCTGCTGTGAGGGTGCAGCTGCGGTGCTGCATGCTAAAAGAGTGGCGAAGAATTGGGGTGGGATGGGGTGAGTTTAGGTGTCAAAGGGAATGTGAAACAAATGTATCAGTGTGAGAGTGTGTGTGTCTTTGTGTGAGAGCTTTTGACTTCAAAGGCTCACAGTATCAGTTGGAAGAAGAAGTGCTGCAGATGATTATTTCTATTTAGTGAGGACATTACTGCCAGATTGGAAAGAGGAGCTTTGACTTTGGTTATCATTGCCTCTAAATCCCCGGTGGATGCTCAGTGATACAAAGAAAGAATTTCCTATTCTCTCACACCTCTCTGATTACCTTATCTTCTCTTATTATGGTTTCTAGGTCTATTCTCTGGAAGAGGAAGAATGTCAATGTCCGTTTAATTTTAGTTTTCAAAAGAAGCAAAAAATATTGGCTAACTAGCAGCGTGACTTGCTCTTGATCCAGTAGATTGAGATGGTTCACCTGAGGTATCAATAGCATTAGTGTATTCCTCATAACTTAGATGTGTTATCTCTTTAAAAAAAAAAAAAAAAGGGCCTAATCAACTAAAGGTTGACCAAAGCTGATTTACACATTTAATTGCGGCCTGTATTTTTGAGTCTGTATTTAGCACGTTTGAAAGGCAGGTACAAACTGGCATACCGTAATGCACAAATGACTGTGGTCACTGTGGCGGGAAGGAGACAAAGGTGCAATAACAAACAAGGCAAAGAGAGAGGATGAAATGTGTACATATTGTCACATCATCAGGATGACTTATGGACTAATTTGGAGCCAGTCACAAAGAGGAACCAGGCCATATCTCCTTACAACACTGGATCATTCTAGCACACCAGCACAGTTAGTGCCAGTGTCCCACAAACTACTTTTTCTTGTGCTGTCTTAAGCGTTGAATGCTGTCACGCAGGATGGGCAAGTAAATCCAGTTCACACACACACAGTTGGGATGCAGTGTACTACTCAACTTTGAGTGCATTACTTGAAACCGCATTCTTTTTTTTATAAAATGCAACTAAACAAAAAAGCACAAAACAAAACAAAACAAAACATGAATGGAGTCAAATGTTGTAATGTTTTGAAAGAAACAAAACTAAACTCAAAAATCCACCAAAAAACTGAAAACCAAAGATAATAATTGACATATACAAATTTATAATAGTTGAATGTCTCTACTTTTTAATCTCCTCCCCCAAGATCTCCAACTCCATAGCTTCAGATGTAATTTTTTTTATTCATAGTTACGCTGCTCTCCCAAACTTTCCATGGAGACAGCCGGTAGCAAATGCATAATCCACATTTAAATAGATTGGTCCTCAACACTCTTGTACCTGTTAGTAACTACGCATGCACTCATAGTAGATCACCAGCAACAATCCCGCTAATAGTGCTCGTTGTTGTGGATCTCAGTAAATCAGGCCCTAAATGTTATGAGTATGGGATCAGCCTCCAATAGTGTCAGGTAACAACACTAACTCCATACTGGAGCACTAAGGCACAGGTTTATTGTAAAGTAAGGATGGTTTTAGAGTCCAACACTCAAAGTTTTGGGTTGAAATGCTCCACTTAAAAGTATCTCAAATAACACAACAGCTTTATCCTAACAGGAAAAAAAAATCTCATTGATAAAAGGCTGTTGTTGTCTTTCCAGCACTTCCTCTAACCTGACAGCACCTCTGTGTCCCAGTCCACCTCCTCTCTGCTGGAGTGACTGACAGCTGTGAGCATCACCCACACAATGGGCTCCTGATAAACCGTGCATGTCATAGGGGGTTCACGGGGGTCAGATGGAGGGCCACCTGTGCGGGCCACGTCAACACTTTGCGCGGACACGCACACACGCGGCGGCGCTGAATGACATGCTTCTCTTCCTCGCTGGAATGGCAGCAGACAGCGGTAAATTAAAAAGCTCTTTTCCTAATAATTAGCCCCTCGGCGGGGGCGACCTTTGTGCTTCCCTCAGCGGGAGAAGCACACAGGTAATTAATGCCCCCCAACCCCACCCTCCTCTCCTCATCATGTCACACACACACACACACACACCCTGCCCCTGTGGGGAGAGGGCTACACGGGCCAATGAGTCCCCTCTGAAAATGATATCCTGTCCTCCATGCCCCCTTCAGGGCATCCCGCCTGGGCATCCATGGGCAATGGCAAGGAAACAGTGTGTGTGTGTGTGTGTCTGTCTGTGTGTGTCTGTGTGTGTCTGTGGTGTTTTTTGTTGCAGGAAAACACAGACATTACGTGCATGAGGGGGTCGTTGCAGAAATAACTGTGGTTTGGAAAGAGGAACTACACTGACTGTTACAAGTGAGTGTGTTTCAGAGTGTGTGTGAGTGTGTGTGTCTGTGTGTGAGGAGATCCATATGGTTTGTGTGTGTATACAAAATTTGTCACTGCGTATGCTCAAGCAAATCTTTTCAAGCGTGCATCCATATGGGCTGTTATTGAGCCTATACGCTCTGCATATGGGTGTGTGTGTGTGTGTGTTTGTGAGAGAGAGAGAGTGTGTGTGTGAGTGTGTATAAGAGTGTAATGGTGGGTTTTAGGCTGTCAGAATAGCTGTGTAATGGTGCGTGGTCTCTTTTGATAAGTCTTACAGTTGTGACTGCAGCCCCCCTCCTCTTATCTCCAGAGGACAATGTTGCACTCAGCAGCTGCTGCCACAGGCACAACACACACACACACACACACCACCTCACACACTCCTGTCGCTTCACAGGCTGCCATTCATCTCCACACGCTCAAGTTCACGCAGACATGCAGACCCCCACACACACACACTCATACACACACACACAGATTATCACAAGCACAGGAAAGTGTGCAGACAAGTACTCACAGCCCACAGCTACAAACACAGCGGCGCTCTCCATCGGAGAACACACACATCCTCACAGTCTAAACAACTTAGTTCTTATCTCTCCAACTCTTTCTGACTTCAAATTACTGCATCATTATCCAGCACTCACCTCCTTAAACGGTAATAATTGATAAAATGAGATTGATTAAGCATGCTATTAGTGCGGGATAATTGGCTTGATAATGAGCAGATTGCCTGCTAATTGCTGAACAGATAATAAGACGGAAATTTGCCTCGGGCGAAAACAGTGAAATAGCAGATATGCACTTTGTGAAAATGATCAAACTAACAGGAAAGTGTGGCTGGATGTCTGCTAAAGATGCCACGTTTCCTTTCAATCACGAGGCTCAGATGGGATCTTTACTGCCGTTATTATCTGTCACGTTCTGACCTGAATCAGTCTCTTCTGTATGCATTAAGAAAACAAATAGAAAGAATGAGTTTTTACTTTCCTGAGTTGTGATCTGCAGCTGCTTGGACAGGTTTGAACATGCAGTATTGGAAATAAAACATACCAACGTGTTCTGTTTCCACGGTACATCAAACTGAGTAAACATGAAACTAACTGAGCTGTTTTCACTTCTCTTGTTCAGAGTATGAACCTGACAGCATATTAAGGATTGATGACAACATTTCTGTATATTCTCTGTATAGTCTGACAGATTCACACAGATATTGATATTTTTAAAACATTTACACCACTGCTGGTTTTTGGGCTCCACTTTTGCTGCTCTACAATGTGACTTCATCACCGCAGTCAGTGCAGTTGCCAATCAAACACAAGAAGCTCACATTCCTGCGTGATTACTCCATCACTCTGTGTTTCTCCTGATGATAGAGCGTGTTGCATTCTGTACCAAATGTCAAGCCCTTTAGGGCACATTTGTGATTTGCGATATGATTGATTTGACTCCACACAAATTGCAAAGAAAGATAAAATGATTGCCGGCATGATAAATGTGCAATTTTCACAATTTGCAAGAACACGAATGCAAAGCAGTGCCAACATTCAGGAATAATTGTCACTCAGAAAATGAGATACATTTCCTCTCGTTAGCTCATGCATTAGTTTCCAAGTTTGTTTTGTTTGATTGATAAAATGCGCAAAACATTTATTCAGGAGAAAGAAAACACATTTTGCACACTTCTTTCAGCAAGTCCTGGACTTCTTTCATCCTGTTTCATTAAACTGGTTCATTCTTTAGATCTGATTAAGCAGCTCATGGATTCATCATCAAAACAAGACTTTCTCTTGAGACGTTTTTTAACAACATGAGATAACACCTCAGATCACATTTGCTGGACAGCTGAGGCTGCATTTACACATAATTAGAGTTGATAAACCACACACCTGTACTTCTTTTGCTGCTAACTTCACATTCATGAGGGTAAAGATGAAAACAGGATGGATGTAAACATGTCCTGGTCGATCAGAGGCATCGACCAGTATCAGCATTAGATCAGCTTGAAAGCAAAGATCTCATGTATTTCTGCAGATATACTTTTAAACTGTCCCCTACATGATCAAGTTGTTTTGGAAGACTTGGCCGTTTGGGAGTTATTAGGATCGAGAGCTTACCCAATCAGAGCCACAGCTCAGATCGAGTGACTGACAGGCGCCCAATAGCTGTGAGTTTGGGCACTCGTCACTCGTCCCATTTCCAATATGGCCGCGCCTGCTGTTTAGCCTCAAAATGCAGCTGCAGTAACAGACGGGTGACGTCACGGAGACTACGTCCATGTTTTATACAGTCTATGGTTTTAACCTTAAGATCATATTTAAGCCTCAAACCTGAGTTTTAGCTTTCTGTCAATGCTTAAGCCTTTAGCTCATGTTTCAGCTTTTAGTCTGTGTTTTGGCCTTTAGCTTGTGCTCTATCACTCTCCTGTTTAGCTTTCTCTTCTGTTCACCTTTCCCTTTTTCTGTCAGGTGGTCCAGCTCCAGAAATCGCTTTTCAGCAGAGAAAAACACAGATTTGTCTTCTTAATGTTGAGCTTTGTCAGCCGGCATGGTGTTGTCATAGTGACTTCAGTGCAGCGTAAATCGATCCGGTCCAATCTGACCCAACCAGTCCCGGTTGGGAAGCTAGGAATGAGCATTTAGAAATAACCTACTTTTAGCGCGGATAATCTCATAGTAAATTGGGGATCATGACCAGGCATATATCTAGTGATCAGACCTTTTCAAGATCACTTAGAAAGTCCTCAAGGACAGCTTTATTGGCTCTTATTTACTTCTATCTCTATTTTTTGTTGTTCATACCTGTCCTGTCCAGTGTCATGATAGCATAATAATGGTCTGGCTGCTGTATTGTGCAAAACAAATTTCATTTTTCAAATATCATTTGAATTCTAAATGCTATCTTTTATTAGTGTTTTGTAAATTATTTTATCTGTATATTACCAAGTTTATATATTAGTGCTTGACCAGACAGGGCTGACAGCATATGGTGATATAGGGGATACAGTGGCAGAAGGATGGAGTGTAGAAAGAGAATAGGATAAACAAGAGAGAGACCAAGAGAGAGACCAGAGCTTTTATCTATTTTTAACAATTCACTCATCAATTTTGTTAAAGGTTAAGACTGAGCAAATGACAATTCATGAGTACGGCTAGTTTCTGGATTGTTGAGTAGTTTGTTGGAGTCAGTTCTTCAGAAACCACTGACTGACATCACTTAGATAATTTCCATTTCTTATACAGTTTTTGACATTCCCAGGGTAATAAGTTTTGTTACTTTTTACACAGAAGGTAACCGTTTATCTGTCTGTTCCTCCTGTTCATTGTAGGCGTTTTTCAGGATCTTTGTCCTCACGCCGGCCATCAATGGCCCTCTGTCCTCCTGCCTGAGCCTCTGTTTGCCTTAGGGCTTCCCCTCGCTCCGTGCAGCCTCCCTTTGTGTGGGAGAATCACTGAGAGAGAAAGCAAAGATAAGGGAGAGGGGGGGCGAGCAGACAGAGTTTTAGTAAACAGTAGCCTGTCAGAGCTCAGCGGGAGGCGATACAGCCGCAGCCTCCTCTGCTGCCACCGGAGAGAGTTTTAATCGCCGGGGCGTCTTAAAGAGCCAATTAGACAAAGGAGGGTTTTGTGTCGCCTCTGCGCTGCGGGCTGGACATTGACAAACAACAGTGTGAGAACTGAGGGATGTTTGGGGTGGCTGAGAGGGGGTCTGTTATGGTCAAGAGCTGTCTGATTAATGCCTCCTTCTATGCTGCACTGACAGATGGGCCAAGGAGGCTGCTGAGAGAGGCTGCAGCGCCGGAGTCACCTATAGAAAGCTTCTGAATATTTCAGGCTTGACGGCATGTCAGGGTTTGTTTTGGTGTCAGGTTGGCAGCGAGGGGAAGGTATGCGAACTCACACCGCCTTCTACCTTTATTAGCCATGGCGTAAGAAAATAGGGCACTAAGGAGATTTTTTTTCCAGGTCTATCCAACTTAAACCAGATCATATGAGGTTCTTCTGAGCTCATCAGTGCATACAGTACGGCTGTCAGATGTCCTAGTCTGGATTCCCAGACACCAGGCCACTGTGGTCTCTGCTGTCATTAACCTATATCGCTCTAAATTACCTCGTATTCCCAACGAGGGGAGAGAGAGAAGTGAGAGGGGGGGGAGCAGGAGGAAGAAAGTGCAGGAAAGAAGGAAACAGAGGACAAAGGAGGAGAAGAAGAGGTAATGTTGGCAGGAAACTCAGGAGGTGAAGGCAGGAGAAAGGAGCCCAGGATAGATGAGGACAGTGATGGAAGCTGACAAGAGAGGAGAAAAAAAGGAGAATGAGTGAGAGAGGTAAGGCCTGAACCATTAGGAAATGAAACCTAGCATAAAACTCTGTCATATTCTGTCACCGGATCCTGCATTAAAAGTGAAAAGTATGATTTATTAGTGTTTTGTTTTCAGCATGAAGATGTAATTCATCGCATTGTAAATACTGGCGCAGCCTGTGCGTGTCATTTTGACAACATTTGGGAGTTCTGGCTTTTAATTAAAATGCTGAAGAGGGAGAGAGAATGAGACAGTGTGTCCTTGTGTGTGTTTCCTCCACTATACGTGTGAATATTTCCATGCATGTCGTGTATTTATCAAGTGTAATTAATGTGTTGCTCTATGGGCTGCCGTGCTCAAGCTGTGCGCAGTTTGGCCACCGTGGTACACACACACACTCATTCAAACACTTATTCACACACACACACACACACACACAAGACTCAAAGAGAGAATGAAAGACAGAGTGATAGAGTCGACTAGACTGCGAAGAAAAACACACTCACACTCCACTGCCTCAATTACCGAGCAGAAAAGAAGCAAAATGATTATTGAATTCCAAGACAATTGCAACCGAGGCAAAGCGTAATAAGTAATGAGCATGTTGTGCGAATTGATTATGGGGAAGAAATGGGCATGAAATTGAAAAACAACAGCAATCAGAGGACGTTAAAAGCTGAAACAAAAGACGGGAAGAGTAAAGGGAAGAGGAAGGAATGGAAAGGTAAGGATGGTGGAGGTGTGGAAGGATGTGATTGGCAGCTTTTGACGGGATGATTGATGGGTAATGGATGGTCTCCTACACCTGAGGCCCGGGGCGAGTGGGCGGAGACAAGAGCAGCTCAGGTGACAGTGGAGGAAGATCTCAAGTAGGATATAAGTGACACAGATGCTGACCACACATGAGGGGTCACAAACGCTCACACACTCCTGTCTAGTCATGCATGCAGACACGAAAACACTCCTGACACACACTGACAATGATGCTGTGTTCGCTGCCGTGAAGAAATTCAAAGAGTCATTGATTCGTTTCAGGGAAAAAAAAAAGAATTCAAATGGTACTTGACCCAACACTGCAAAAACGGAAATCTAAGCAAGTCATTATGTCTTATTTGTAGTAAAAATTGTCTTATTGTTCTTAATTTGAGCCACGGTCACCAGACCAGGTCCTAAAAATGTCTTATTTCTGGTTTTTTTAAAGACAAAAATGAGGTGTAAATTGCTTGTAACAAGTCAAAAAAATCTGCCAATGGGATAAGACGAATTAACTCAGGAAGTTTCTTGAAATTAGAAAGATGTCTTAAAACAAGAACCTTTTATCTTATCCCATTGGCAGATGTTTTTTTTTACTTGTTACAAGCAATTGATGCCTCATTTTTGTCTTTAAAAAACTTGAAATGACACATTTTTATGACCTTGTCTAGTAAATGTGGCTCAAATCAAGAATAGTAAGACAAATTTGACTAAAAATAAGACATAATGACTTGTTTAGATTTCAGTTTTTGCAGTGAACAGTTGTGTCACATTTCTGCTGAGTTCTTCAAAACGCACGTTTGTCTTCATTCTTCCTTCTTAAAACTTGGTCACCTATCCTATTAAGAGTTTTGATATGAACTTTAAAGTAGGGGAAGTAGAAATTAACTAGAAGGGGGGCTCGCATTTCCTTTCAGTAAATGCAGGATGTTGAAATGCTGAGCATGACAATTTAACACTTTTGCTTTTCCTTGCAGAGAAAGCTCAGTGTTAAAATGCTGAGCCCCATTTCAAAATTAAGCACTTCCTCCCACAAAAGGCTTAATGTTGAAATGCTGAGCCACAATCCTTACCTAAACATCCCCATGACTCCATTGGAGCAGCGCTGAACTGAGTGACACCCGTGAGTCCTATTTATTAAACGCGGTCTTCAAGGGACCTTCATCTACTCCCATGACGACATCGTCAAATTAAATAAAATCAAAATCAAATCAAAGCACTGTTCTTACAATAAATGTAACATCAAGTGCTTTCAATCCTGCCAAAAACAATCCTCCATGCAGTGGTAACTTTTCTGACACCTCTTCTAAAATTTCAGCTGAGTTCAGCTCTGCTCAACTTGAATGTGAACAAGCACGCTCAGTATTTCAATATAATTAAAATGTTAGATGATAATGATTCATTGTAAAAAAGGCTGATATGAAATTTACAGTAAATCACCGGCAGCAAGATGCCAATAATTTACCATAAAAATATTGTTAGTATTTTCTCCTTACAGTCCATTGCTGTTTTCAGAAACACACCATAAAGACCTTTCGCAGGAATAGCAAATACTACAGTCCAATACTATTAAAGAAGACAAAATTTCTCATTTTTCACGTGAGCACATACATTTTCTGATATATTCATGGTTAAAACTCCTGGTTGTAGTGTTCACTCGTTCTGCTCGGTCTGACATAGTTAAAAGAAAGACAAAAAAAACATCCCAACTTTCATTTTTCTGCTCCAGAATCAGACGAACAATGAGAGTAAAAAGAAAAAAGAAAAAGTATCAAAGGCTGGAAGCTGGAGCGTTGTTTTCTCTATGTGGGTGAATTTATTTTTTGTTTCTCTTTTAAGTGTTTGTTTTTGACAGCTCAACTTGTGAAAGGATTTCTCTTCTTCTCCTCTTTGTGATGGGCAAAGAGAGTCCTTTCATTCTCCCAGATTATAGCAGCCTTTTAAGTTTGGGAATTCATGTTCAACAGCTTTGTCCAGAATTCACTCTCACAGTGTTCACTCTGGCAGGAATACTGAGTTTAGTTTTGCAGAAATTGGTTTATTTTAATCAGAATTTAATATATTATTCTGTAAAAACAACCACTGAAAGTTGCTTCGTCATGTTATCATCACACCACAGTCCATCACTGTGGGTTGGCTGTTTGTTATCACCCAGACTTTCAGGATCGGACTTTTGAAGGTGCTCTGCCCTGAGGGAGATAGTGATGTGGAGAGTTTCTTGTGAGTTTGAAATTTACACCGCACCTCTTGTTCAATATACATTAAAAACCAGTGGCGTGCACAGACACACGAAAGACAGGCACATACAAAGTACATTTTGTCTCCTGAGTGGGCACTTAAGCACATGATGTACCCTGAAGGGCAGTATGTCATATTTTTAACAGTTTAAGGGGGCAGATTATTGTAGATTATCGCCAAACAGGAGGGCACTTCAGCATTTATCCCTGACACCGTTGTAAAAATGTATATATATATCTTACAGCATATAAGGTTTCTATTCACAACAATAAAAAATTACCTCTCAAATTCTTTTAGATAATGAAAGGTGGATTATGCTGATTGACAAAGGCTCGTAATTGTACAAATTCTATCAAAAAAGATCATGGTCATAATTATTATTTTACAAGTTAAGGGAGGTTAAAGAGAATTAAAGCTAGATTTAAAAAAGTGATCAGCAAATTTAAGGCTCATTTAGGCCCCATCCACACAAAGTCAAAACGCTTAACTGTTCCCAAAACGATCGTCACAAAGATGAAGGCGTCTCAGAAAATGTGTGCGTCTATATGAATGCACTCGATACGCATGAAGACGCTGTAAAACACTTGCCAGACCTCTAGGGGCGCTGTAATGATATGAGGGAAACAAGCGGAAACAGAGGAAAAAACAGTGGGCATGAACACTTTTGGCAAAAGTTGTAAACAGAGAGGTGACTGTTTGTTCAACTCTGTGGTGGTTGAGAAGAAGGAGATTTTGCTGCAAAAGGGATTGCAGGGTCACCAGCTTCATCAACACATACGCTACATAGTACACCGCCATTGTTGTTGTTGTTGTTGCCATAGTGCCGCTTGTGGCGCATGCGTTTTAATGGATGGGGCCTTATACTCCCTTTACATACACAAATCCATATGTATGTTTCAAAGTATGTTACCGTCACTGCTGACATACTTTCATAAATTGCTGTTAACCAAAACATCTACTGGGGCGGCCTCAAAATCAGAAGTTTATGACAACAACGAACTCAAAAACAACAACATAGCGACAGTGGAGGAGGTGATGCTAATGTACCTCTGCCACAAAAGACAAAAGTCACTGAAGGCAGTGGTAGTTGAGGCTGTTAGATACATCTCATTCTTCTTCGTGTCTCACTAGAGCTACGAATCAGCTAGAAACAGCAACACAACGGCACAGTTTGTGGTGGTACTGCTCCGTTTGGTTTTTATCCATAAGCTATGCAGAGTGTGGACAGAAGACTCTGCCTGTATCTGAATCTGTATCTAACATTAAGCAAAAATGTGTAAGTTATTGGAGTATAGTTATAAACAACCTTTTTGTAAATTATTTAAGGTGTACTACACTGCCTACTGCTTCAAATATCTGCTGCTTTTGAGTCATTATATGAATGATAACACAAAATCCTTTCTGTCACTCATGGTTAGAAGTTGGGTGAAGACATTTATTAACAAACAACTGTGTTTACTCTTTTTAAATCATAATGACAACAGAAACTTCAAAAATGACCCTGTTCATTTTTTACACACACACTGATTACAAGCTAATAGATCACAGGTGAGGATGGTTACCTTTAGTACACATTCAAACACATCTGTGTTCATGTTTGTGCATTTATCAGGACAAAACCACTAGAGTTGTGTAAACTTCTTAACAGGGTCATTTTTGAAGTTTCTGTTGTCATTATGATTTAAAAAGATTAAACTATTTTTTTCAATAAATGTCTTCACCCAACCACTAACCACGAGTGATAGAAAGGATTTTGTGTTATCATTCATATTTTCAGAGGAAAGGCCAAAAATCAGAAATTCTTCTGGGGGTATAAACTTTTGGGCACAACTGTAGAAAATAAGACTAGCAATTTCACAAAATATCTGCTGAATAAAAAAAAAAAAAAAAAAAAAAAAAGAAAAAGGGTGTCTGGATCCTCCTGTAACAACTTTTTTTTGGGGGTTGTGGGAGGATAGTTAACAACCCCTCAATAAAACAGATCAAAAAAGGCCCATCTCCTTTTAGCTTTCATGTAGAAAAGAACAGCCTCAACAAGCTTATAAGAGTTAAAATTGTGTCACCAGTGTGCATATTGGGACTGTTTCATCTCCAAGTTGTTGCATAAAAAGTTTCAGCCACATGACCAGTGGCCATTGCAACATGAAACAGCACAAGCCATAACTAGCATGAGGGCAGAATNGGAGGTGTGGAAGGATGTGATTGGCAGCTTTTGACGGGATGATTGATGGGTAATGGATGGTCTCCTACACCTGAGGCCCGGGGCGAGTGGGCGGAGACAAGAGCAGCTCAGGTGACAGTGGAGGAAGATCTCAAGTAGGATATAAGTGACACAGATGCTGACCACACATGAGGGGTCACAAACGCTCACACACTCCTGTCTAGTCATGCATGCAGACACGAAAACACTCCTGACACACACTGACAATGATGCTGTGTTCGCTGCCGTGAAGAAATTCAAAGAGTCATTGATTCATTTCAGGCAAAAAAAGGAGAATTAAAATGATACTTGACCCAACACTGCAAAAACTGGAATCCAAGCAAGTCATTATGTCTTATTTGTAGTAAAAATTGTCTTATTGTTCTTAATCTGAGCCACATTCACCAGACCAGGTCATAAAAATGTCTTATTTCAAGTTTTTTTAAGACAAAAATGAGGTGTAAATTGCTTGTAACAAGTCAAAAAAATCTGCCAATGGGATAAGACGAATTCGCCCGGGAAGTTTCTTGAAATTAGAAAGATGTCTTAAAACAAGAACCTTTTATCTTATCCCATTGGCAGATTTCTTTTTACTTGTTACAAGCAATTGATGCCTCATTTTTGTCTTTAAAAAACTTGAAATGAGACATTTTTATGACCTTGTCTAGTAAATGTGGCTCAAATCAAGAATAGTAAGACAAATTTGACTAAAAATAAGACATAATGACTTGTTTAGATTTCAGTTTTTGCAGTGAACAGTTGTGCCACATTTCTGCTGAGTTCTTCAAAACGTATGTTTGTCTTCATTCTTCCTTCTTAAAACTTGGTCACATATCCTATTAAGAGTTTTGATATGAACTTTAAAGTAGGGGGAGTAGAGATTAACTAGAAGGGGGGGCTCGCATTTCCTTTCAGTAAATGCAGGATGTTGAAATGCTGAGCATGACAATTTAACACTTTTGCTTTTCCTTGCAGAGAAAGCTCAGTGTTACAATGCTGAGCCCCATTTCAAAATTAAGCACTTCCTCCCACAAAAGGCTTAATGTTGAAATGCTGAGCCACAATCCTTACCTAAACATCCCCATGACTCCATTGGAGCAGCGCTGAACTGAGTGACACCCATGAGTCCTATTTGTTAAATGCAGTCTTCAAGGGGTCCTCATCAGCTCCCATGACGACATCATCAAATCAAATAAAATCAAAACTTTATTCATAACTTCATAGCACTGTTCATACAATAAACCAGCATCAAGTGCTTTCAATCCTGCCAAAAACAATCCTCCATGCAGTGGTAACTTTTCTGACACCTCTTCTAAAATGTCAGCTGAGTTCAGCTCTGCTCAACTTGAATGTGAACAAGCACGCTCAGTATTTTAATATAATTAAAATGTTAGATGATAATGATTCATTGTAAAAAAGGCTGATATGAAATTTACAGTAAATCACCGGCAGCAAGGTACCAATAATTTACCATAAAAATATTGTTAGTATTTTCTCCTTATTGTCCATTGCTGTTTTCAGAAACACACCATAAAGACCTTTCGCAGTGATAGCAAAAATTACAGTGCAATACTATTAAAGAAGACAAAATTTCTCATTTTTCATGTGAGCACATACATTGTCTGATACATCCATGGTTAAACTCCTGGTTGTAGTGTTCACTTGTTCTGCTCAGTCTGACATAGTTAAAAGAAAGACAAAAAAACACCCCAACTTTCATTTTTCTGCTATAGAATCAGACGAACAATGAGAGTAAAAAAGAAAAAAAAAAAAGTATCAAAGGCTGGAAGCTGGAGCGTTGTTTTCTCTATGTGAGTGAATTTATTTTTCGTTTCTCTTTTAAGTGTTTGTTTTTGACAGCTCAACTTGTGAAAGGATTTCTCTTCTTCTCCTCTTTGTGATGGGCAAAGAGAGTCCTTTCATTCTCCCAGATTATAGCAGCCTTTTAAGTTTGGGAATTCATGTTCAACAGCTTTGTCCAGAATTCACTCTCACAGTGTTCACTCTGGCAGGAATACTGAGTTTAGTTTTGCAGAAATTGGTTTATTTTAATCAGAAATTTACAATACTATCCTGTAAAAACAACCACTGAAAGTTGCTTCGTCATGTTATCATCACACCACAGTCCATCACTGTGGGTTGGCTGTTTGTTATCACCCAGACTTTCAGGATCGGACTTTTGAAGGTGCTCTGCCCTGAGGGAGATAGTGATGTGGAGAGTTTCTTGTGAGTTTGAAATTTACACCACACCTCTTGTTCAATATACATTAAAAACCAGTGGCGTGCACAGACACACGAAAGACAGGCACATACAAAGTACATTTTGTCTCCTGAGTGGGCACTTAAGCACATGATGTACCCTGAAGGGCAGTATGGCATATTTATAACAGTTTAAGGGGGCAGATAATTGTGGATTATTGCCAAATCAGGAGGGCACTTCAGCATTTATCCCTGACACCATTGTAAAAATGTATATATGTCTTACAGCATATAAGGTTTCTATTCACAACAATAAAAAATTACCTCTCAAATTCTTTTAGATAATGAAAGGTGGATTATGCTGATTGACAAGGGCTCAGAATTGTACAATTTCAATCAAAAAACATCATGGTCATAATTATTATTTTACAAGTTAAAGGAGGTTGAAGAGAATTAAAGCTAGATTTTAAAAAGTGATCAGCAAATTTAAGGCTCATTTATACTCCCTTTACATACATAAACCTATATGTATGTTTCAAAGTATGTTACCGTCACTGCTGACATACTTTCATAAATTGCTGTTAACCAAAACATCTACTGGGGCGGCCTCAAAATCAGAAGTTTATGACAACAACGAACTCAAAAACAACAACATAGCGACAGTGGAGGAGGTGATGCTAATGTACCTCTGCCACAAAAGACAAAAGTCACTGAAGGCAGTGGTAGTTGAGGCTGTTAGATACATCTCATTCTTCTTTGTGTCTCACTAGAGCTACGAATCAGCTAGAAACAGCAACACAGCGGCACAGTTTGTGGTGGTACTGCTCCGTTTGGTTTTTATCCATAAGCTATGCAGAGTGTGGACAGAAGACTCTGCCTGTATCTGAATCTGTATCTAACATTAAGCAAAAATGTGTAAGTTATTGGAGTATAGTTATAAACAACCTTTCTGTAAATTATTTAGGGTGTACTACACTGCCTACTGCTTCAAAGACCTGCTGCTTTTGAGTCTTTATATGAATGATAACACACAATCCTTTCTGTCACTCATGGTTAGAGGTTGGGTGAAGACATTTATTAACAAACAACTGTGTTTACTCTTTTTAAATCATAATGACAACAGAAACTTCATAAATGACCCTGATAATTTTTTACACACACACACACACACACACTGATTACAAGCAAACAGATCACAGGTGAGGATGGTTACCTTTAGTAGACATTCAAACACATTTGTGTTCACTTTTGTGCATTTATCAGGACAAAACCACCAGAGTTGTGTAAACTTCTTAACAGGGTCATTTTTGAAGTTTCTGTTGTTATTATGATTTAAAAAGATTAAACTATTTTTTTCAATAAATGTCTTCACCCAACCACTAACCACGAGTGATAGAAAGGATTTTGTGTTATCATATTTTCAAAGGAAAGGCCAAAAATCAGAAATTCTTCTGGGGGTATAAACTTTTGGGCACAACTGTAGAAAATAAGACTAGCAATTTCACAAAATATCTGCTGAATAAAAAAAAAAAAAAAAAGAAAAAGGGTGTCTGGATCCTCCTGTAACAACTTTTTTTTGGGGGTTCTGGGAGGATAGTTAACAACCCCTCAATAAAACAGATCAAAAAAGGCCCGTCTCCTTTTAGCTTTCATGTAGAAAAGAACAGCTTCAACAAGCTTATAAGAGTAAAATTGTGTCACCAGTGTGCATATTTGTACTGTTTCATCTCCAAGTTGTTGCATAAAAAGTTTCAGCCACATGAACAGTGGTCATTGCAACATGAAACAGCACAAGCCACAACTAGCATGAGCACAGAATTTACACCAATTCATCAAATGCTCTTCCCTTCCTTTTGTGCATGAACAAAGCATTTCAAAGTATCTTTTTTTCCCAAGTTATATTTGCCATCAGGAGCAGGCTTTAATTGGTTATCCACTCAAACATTCTGTATCATCTGAGTGCTCTCTACATGTGAAACACTGGTATGATGAAAAATCGTTTGAAAATTGTAAAGAAATGAAGATCAACGTTAAAAAGCTGGTTTTCATCCAGCAGTGGGCAGGATCATAAAGAGCAGCTCAGTTGCAAAGACTGGCGCAGCAACAGAACAAAGCAGGAAACATGCAGAACAGATGTGACGTCTTTGTTTGGGCTGCTCCAGCCTTTCTCTTCCACTCTGCCAGTTTATGTTGAAACGGGATATGAGCTACAACCAAATGGATACAAACAGACATCAGAATCTGAAACGTGCAGCATGTGGAAGTGAACATGAAGGCCTACAGTGAATACAAGACCCAGCACATTTCAAAACACACGGGAGGGATTCACCAGCAGATTGTATGGAGACGCGACATATTTCCACTCATACAAAAAGCAAAGCAGAGCCTGTTTCAAAACCTGATATTCAAACAAATCTAACAGATTTATATAGGAGGCACGTTCTTCTTCTCTCCACCTGTTCAGTGTTTACTGTCGGGCTTATGTCACCATACTGCTGCGAGTGCTGTGAATCACACATCAGCCAGCGCTTCAAGAGCCCTCAAAGAGAGCAAACATCCCTCAGGAGGAGAACTCATATCCTTACATCTCTGTGCTTATGAACAACAATCTTCAAAACAACTTTTCATCATCATAATCCTTCTCTTCTTCTTCTACTTCTTTTTCCACCCTCTCTCTCTCTCTTTCTTTTTTTTTTTTTACTCAGGGATGCAAATGAAAAGCAGCCACATCCCAGACACAGTTTTTAACTTACTGAAGCTCTTTCTTCTTCCTTTCTGGTATTTTGATCCAGGGGAACAAGCAACTCAGCAGGGGCAACTTTTCTTACTAATGCTCAGTAGTTAGCACATGCTGAGGGTTTAGACAACCAATGTGTGAATTTCTGGCTGGATTTCTGTTAGTGCAAAAGTTCAAAATGAGGTGAAATAAGATACATATCAAATTTTAGCCCCTTACACCCCACCTAATTCTAGCATAGTTATACATATTATATTTAAAAGCTTACATAACTGTAGAACCATAAGGCTAAAATTCATCAGTGACACCTCATTCGAAAGATTTAAGTCTCTAATTTTAGAAAATGTCATGTTTTTATATGTGGCTAAAGTCCACATCAGGCTAAATGCAGCTGTAACTTTGAAATTATATAACCATTTTTGACAGTCAATCAGTCAATTCGAAGATGCTTTGTGCCAAACATAAGACATCTACCACATCACTTCTACATCAAGACTCTGTACAAAACAAAACCAGCTTCATCACTGCTCAGTGTCCTCTTTTCAGACAACTTTGCTCAATCATGAAGTCATGAAATTGTAGCTCCCAGTCACAGATTGTTCATTTTCTATCGCATATGAATGTGAATGAAGACATACAGCAACAAATAGGTCTCCTCAGTGATCTAACTGGCTACAGCTGGACTTGTGTGAAGGGTTAGGTGAGTGTTAGAGTGACTGACGGGACTTTTGGCCAACAAACAACCCTCTGTTAGAGCTATTAAGCAAGACCACGGTGCACTATTGGCCGGTCAAGCAGCCTAAGAGTGCTTGTTGTCTTTCACAAGCTGTCCTGGGATGAAAACTCAACAGAAAACCAAAACTGAAATGTGAAGAATCTAATCTTTCTAACGCGGTAAATCATTCTGATGTTTGACAAAGGCATTCTGTTTATACTTTAATGCTGTCGTATAAATGGCAAATGTATCCCCGACAACCCAGTGGAACAAGAGGTTAAAAGAAATTTTGCCTCCAAAGCCAGATTTTGATTAGATTGTTGCCCTACATCACCCTCGCTGAGCTCTAAAAAAGTACAAGAAGCCATTCCCTCAGCTGAATACTTGAACAGCAGTACCTGTGTCTCTCTATTACTCAAATATCACACGGTGTATGCATTCACTAGTGCAGTTTCAGCACCCTGGTGAACAAAAATATGAACTTTCCTGCAAGGTTGACAGGGATTTCTAATACAGAAAGACACAACAGAGAACCCCAAGTGTCCGGAATCAGTCTCATAAATGAATTTGTAAGATATTTGGCACACAGGTGGAGGTATATGTGCACGAGAGGTATTATAAGCTGTTTCTTAGGCTTTTCTTGAAATAAAGGGGGTCATTGGAGTCGACAGTTGGGGTCTGTAGAAAGCCCGTAAGGAAATGAAGAGTTGGGAGGAGGGATTTCTTTCTGATAGGTGACTGTTAGGCAAACATAGCTGCTGTAAAGGGCCTCATAAATCATGAGTGTGGGGAGAGGCCTTGGCAGCGCAGTGTACACACTACACAGCCTCAACGGGACTCACCTGGAGCTTAAGTATAGGGTGATGAGGACAAATGTGATGGGAGAGACAGATAGAGAGAGAAAAAAAAGTGAATAGAGTTAACAACAGGACAGGCTGGGACAGTGAGGAGTGTGAAAAAGTTTGTGAGTAGACTCGAGTTGGAGGTAAAAGAAGAAAACAAGTCATCAACAGAGACCATCGGACAGAGGGCTTGATTGAACAATGTGGCGGACGCAGGGTGAGAGAGAATTAAAGGAGCGAGTGGACAGCAAAGGGAGGAAGGGGAGGGGGTGATTGATGAAGACCCTGGGTTACAGGCCCTTGGAGGAGGACGGGGCACCTCACTTCATCACAGTCGCACACAATCACACGTCTTTGTCAGCGCAGAACTTGTGTGAACTACCTCGACACCCTTTGATCCCACACGCGGCACAGACAGCATTCATCAGTCGACCAAAAGACATCAGTGAATATATGTTTCTATCCTCTGACTGACCCCTGAATAACCCCTATCTATGCATTCACAGCCTGAAGAAGCTGGAGGTAATATCCAAACATTGATGGCAATGAAAATGTCCTTTTATGGTGCTTTAGCTTTGTTGCTATGACTGAACATTTTCAGGTACATCATGAACTTTAATTAAAGAAATCTAAAGCTTATTGATAGAAAATACAAAAGAATAGAAGAGGTCTCTCAATCTAAGAATAATGACCAATTTTTCCTTTCATGGCTGCACTGTTCACAACCCACTCTGCAACTTGAGAAATTACCTTTAGAGAAGATCAAAATGAAGAAAATTTGCCACTTGATACAAAAGAAACAAGGTTAAATTTTAGTTCATTTCAACCTCTCAAACATTGCTCGTTCATCTGTTTCTGGTGAGTTTCAGTTCCAGTGTAAACACTAAGTTTCACTGAGGCATAACTCTGACTTATTCGTATGAAGCCAAAAAAAGAAAATGATTTTCTTGTGATTTGCTTGTACTTCGATTAGCTGGGATGGATCATTTAAAGTGTAATCTTGGATCTAAAAGCAGATTGTTAAATGCACTTTTTTGTGGATATCTGTTTTTATCGTGTCAGATTACTACTCATTGAAACCAGGATGTTGTAACATTAAGCCGAGTTTTGTTCTTAATACAGACTGATTGTTCTGTTACAGCAAAGCCTACTTGATACACAATTGGTCAAAACAACAAACTGAAACCAGAGCACCTACCATACTTAAAATGCAGATCCCCCTAGGCAGATAAATAATAATACTAAAAAACACACTGAAAGTCTTCAAAAAGAACTTGAGATGTGTTTGTATTAGTCATTAGTAGTTGCTATGACTGTTCACTAACCAACCAGCTAGTATGCTATTAGACATTAAACTGACATCTTGATAATAAAAACAGTGTCTATCTCATGTCATGTTTGGATGAGTGCTCACCCTAAAACGCTGGTGCATATACGGCATTTGGGAGCAATCTACTGTACAACTAAGCTGAAAGACAAAGGGTCTACTTCCCTGTGGAGTAAGCTAAACCTCTTTACACCCAAAAAGTTGTTGGTCATTTATGCTTATCCTGGTTAAGTTTAGGCATTTCATCCAGTAAGCTGAGTTCAAAGATATTACTTTAGCTGAAAAGGTTAACAATGTGCTATGTTTTATCCAATCTGATGACTCTGATGTAACCCCCTCTTGTAAACACTTGATTCATAAGTGGGCTGTAAATGTGTCTGCAGTTGTGCTCGAGTATGGCCTGTGTGACCGCACCCATAGTTGTGAGAGTGTGCATGAAAGGTTGTCTGTTTCTGTGATTGGCTGGCAACTAGTCAAGGGTGCGCCCTGCCTCTCGGCCTTCGGGGCCGTTTGCGCGGGAATGGTTTCATCGTGGAACATGAAAGTATTGTTGCGTTTCACAGCCTACATGTAAGCTGTGTTTCAGCCGACCTAGAATGCAAACTTTTGAAAAATGCCTCTTTTCTGAGACGCCATTTCAACTGTTACCGTGTAAACGTCAAGCCGGCATTTTCAGTGAAAATGTTTGGTGCGCAAACTGGAACTAATAACAAAAGTGTACACAAAATGTGCATTTATTGTACTTTCTCTGCAATTAGAGAAAAAGATTTTAGTTAGATCCAGATGATCAGCTCACCTTTTCTTCAGCCTCTAAACTTTTGTTGTATATACGGCTCCTACATTTAGATCACCATCTACAGTCCTGACATGAATACTGAAATGTTTCCATTTAAACACAGATTTTTGTAGTGCGTTTTTTGTCTTTTATGGTGAAACGTTATGAAGCGTTGTTGTGTAGACGGGGCCTTAGGCAGCTGGGATAGGCTCTAACCACCTAGCCTTGGACAGGACAAGTGGTAAAAAATGGATCGAAACCAAAGCATTTAACAGTACAAGCACCAACCCAGAAAAAGCTTTACATCTTCAATGCTCAGTAGGTTTCAATTGTTTTCACTTTTCGAAGTCATTTTTACTGAAAACAGAGTTGCAGATATGTCTTCTCACTCACTGTTTTTGCAGGTCTAGTTGTATTTTTGGTACAGACTCAAATAATCATACTGTCCCAAAGAAAACAGCAAAGGGTAGAAATATGGATTCATCCTATGATATCTACACACACGTAAATGTGCACTCAAACACACTCTGGAGCTGTTTGGTGAGTCTACAGACAGATCAAACTGCATTAGACAGGCTTTGATTTTTAAAGCTAGAGCAGCTTGCCCACTGGTGCACTTACCCACAGGGGAATCCCTGTTTGGGTTCCCGTTTTGTGCCTACATCAGTGGAGACAGCAATGACTCCACAAAATATTCCCCCAAAACTCAAAATAAAACCAGATGAGCTGGTTTAAAAAGGTAGAGTTCACAGAGACATACACACTCACATTCACTGTATATGTAAGTGCGAGAGTGGAAAGTCCACTCACAGGGGTGAATTGTGGATTGATTGCTTCTGAGATCAGGACAATACATTTGTCCATAGAGTAAAACACACACGCACACACACACAGCAGCATTGTCTGCTCTTGCTCCACATCAAACAGCATCTGCAGACAGGTAATGCGTGTGCAAGACAAAAAGAAAAAAATCTCTAAAAAGAAGAGCGAGAGCGTGAAGGAGAGAAAGCATGGGAGGTAAACAGTCTGTGGGCTTTGATGTCGTTTGATGTCTGATGCATATTGCCTCTTTCTCTTTATTAGAGGAGAGCAGGACGGAGGCAGAGGCAGGGAGGGGAATGAAGAGATAGACGACATGAAAGCATCATTAGACAGCAGTGGATTTAACCTCTCACAAAAGGCATATCCACAAACAAGAATCAATGCCAGCCGTTGTGAATGACACACACTATTGTAGAGCTGGTAATGAAAAAGATGAATCCTCTCTCTGCTCGCACGCTGTCTCCTCTTGTCACCCTGAATCATCAAAAGCCACAGGGAAGAGGGTAGACGTGTAGTGTTTAAAGGCACTGGGAGGCATCTCTTGTTTCTAGATACTTGACTACCATTCAAGGACAAAAGAGTCTGATTGCGCATTTTTAGGTTGTCAGAAAATTTTGAACTTATCACCTTTGTAACCTTTTAATAGAGATAGATCTCAGTTTACAAAGCGTCAAAACAACGCTCTATACTTCAGGTTTTGGCATTCAACGTATCCATGTGGAAGGACAGGGAGCTCCCAGAAAAGAGGAATATTCCTAAAAAAATGTTAATATAAATTCCTAAAATGAGTGTTTCTGACTGAAATGCATGAATTGGCAAGAGTGCCATCATTTCAACAGTGGATGATGGTGATCATGGAAAATGCAGTCTTAATCCTGGGAAAACCCTCGCCCTATTAAAAGGAGTCACCAGTATCAACACAGCATGGAAATTTCTCACAGCTTCTTTAAACTGGGATCAAAATTTAATTCCTCACAAAAGTATAGCAAAACAGTCTTATATGATTTACTGAAAGAAGAAAAAAAAGATTGATTACAGGCTGTAGTTTATTAGACATCACCAATCATTGGAGATCAAGTAGTCCTGATAGTTTTCTCATTCAACGAGCAGGATTTAACTCCCTACCTTCCAGATCAGTTGTCATTATAAAACAAAGTATCTTTGCTAAATACTCTAAATGTGACAGATTTAGAAAGTTTGATAACGCTTTTGTTTTGTCAGAGAGAGCCAGAGAGAGAAGAAACTGTCACTCTACCACACAAGTGCTGCCACATCAACATTAAAGGGACTGTGAGGACTTTCTAAGTGACCTTGAAAAAGTCTCTTATTTAGATGTATGCCTTATCATAAGTCACAACTACAAGTCAGATGACCATCGTTAAAATGGGTTATTTCTAAATGCTGTTTCTCAGCCTTAGGATTTGACTAGATTGATTTAGAGTCTCTATAACTACGGTAGCTGACAAAGTTTAACAGTGAGTGAAGAGAGATCTGTGGTTTTCTCTTCTGAAAACAATTCTGCGATGTATTAAGTGGTAACACTGGACACTGCACTGTAACTGCCTGACAGAAAAGGGACAGAAAAGCAGAAAAAGAAGAAAGCTAAACAGGAGAGTAATAGAGCACAGACTAAAGGCTAAAACACAGGCTAAGCTGTTCATTCCAACCCACATGCAGCAGTTATTCTGCAGTGATCTGTTCAAGAGCCAGGTTACGTTTCTATGCTTGGTAGATGAGCACTGGTAGGACATAACCAGGGTTCATTATCGTTACACCATACAGACACATCTCAGAGGACTGGGCTGTGAGTAGTAACTTTTCTAAAATTAGCTTCATTGCATGGCAGAGTTGACTGTGTCTGCAGCAGTTGACAACCAAGCGTATAAGCCTGTTTTTAGACCGGTTTCTCAACAAAGCTGAACAATATCCTGTTACACTTACAGTTGACAAGTACCTCATTCAATGCTACTTAAAACAACTTCACTTTCCCTTTAATTTAATGAACATAATACATTACAATGAGTATGATCTGTACTTGTACTTGGTCAAAGTGAGACTGATGGGTGCGTGCGTACATTCCTTCTTGTGTGTGAACATTAAGATGTAGTTGGTGTAAATTATTCCCCAAAAAGATGTTGCTGATAGAAACTCATGTCACCACTTTCTTTCTCCTTGTATTTCACCACTTAATGTCAGGGCTTTGAGAGTTATTATTCCTCTTAACTTCTTCCTGAAATCAGGTGAATAACAGTTGTTAAAAAGCCACCCGACACCTCGCCTCTCTCACACACACTTCCCCTCCTCCATGCATACACACACACACACACACACATGCACACAGTGACCCTTTGATTCCTGCGTCAATCCATCTGTTAACAGACCCCGTTGACCTCCACCTGACTGTTGATGCATCCACAAGCCCGGAGATTCTCGAGCCACCTACTGCGACCTCTTCCTCCTTCACACACTCACATGCACACAGAGATGCTCAAACACACTCACACACGTAGCACATTGGTACAGTGCAGGATTAAAGGGGTGTTAGTGATGTAGAGCATTCCTGGCCTCTGGACTTAAATAAGGAACCTTGGGTCTGACCGTAATCCTCTATAGGGTCTATACTCTGGGCTGCTAATCTGTAAGCCCACCAGGGTTTTGGCTAAACTGACTGAATTGTATTGTAAGGGAATTTAGGGATGAATTATGGTGATCCAAGTACCATCCAGATCTGTAACTAAGACCAAGTACAATAAGAATAAGGTTAAAATGTGAGATTAATGTAAGAAAACAAATAATTAACATGAGGACGACAGTCTTGGGAGAAACATTATAACTTATTGTATAATATATAATCTCTGCCTGGTTCTTTGATTGGAGTTGAGAATAAGCAGGAAACAGATATAAAAACATAACACTTAGTTAATTTGTATTATCCGAAAAAAGCATTAAATATGGATAAATAAAAGTTTAGCTGACTGGATTTTCTTCCACCTCTTAAAATTGGAGAAGGGGTGGAAATTAATAAGTTTTACTTCTTTCCGCTCCTTTCTGGAAATGTAAAAGAAGTTCAGTCAGTGATTCATTTTTTTTTTTGTTTGTTTGTTTTTTACAATGGAATTAGGGCCACATTAAGATTTTTTTTTGGCTACATATTTTACTACGAGAATAAACTCGAAATTTGTTATTTTACTATGAGATTGAAGTCAAATTTAAATATTTTACTACCAGAATAAAATTGAATTTAATTATTTTACTGCAAGAATTAAGTTGAAATTATTTTAATATGAGAATAAAGTAAAAATTAATAATTATTTTACTACGAGATTGAAGTTAATTATTTTACTATGAGAATAAAGTTGAAATTTATTATTTACTACAAGATTGAGGTAGAATTTAATTCTTTTTACTACGAGATTTAAGTTGAAGTAAAGTTGTGTCTGAAGTAGGTAAGGAATCGATCACATCGGGATGAAATTAGAAGAAGAAAAAGAAGAATGAAATGAGGATGAGAGTGCTGCAGTTAGCAGGTAAGATTTAACGTTTGCTCCGTGGTCCTCATTTCCTGCCCCTTCGTATTTTTGTAGGAAAAATAATTAATTTCGACTTTAATCTCGTCGTAAAACATGAAGTAAAAAAAAAACAAAAAAAACTTCCTAATGAGGCCCAAAATAATTCTTAATGTGGCCCAAATACTCCGTCGTAGTTTTTTAATTTCTTATTAAATTGAAAAGTTTCCATGTTTTGACTCTCTGTTTGCTTCTTCTTTTTCTTTTACATTTTTTAAAATAAACATTTTCAATCAATAAGTAAGGAAATTGTCAGGTCCGCTGCCCACAGTCGACCAAAAATGAATTGGTGAAACTAGAATGAAATCTTAAATTTGCAGTGTTTTATCATTTGCAATAAAGAACAGTGCTAAGAATGTTCCAGAGTTCTGACTCTGTGCAGAAACACAATGTATTCTAATGAAATTTTTGCAGAGACTGAACAGATGTGGCGAGCGAAATAAACCTGGACCTGCTGAATAAAAAGTACAGTTTGTATTGAATTGCATCAGAATCTGACCCCAATGCTTCTTGCAAATATTGATTTTAAAATCTGGAGAGTGATTCAAAAGTATTGCAAAGCCTCTCAACAGAGTCTGCAGGTGGAGGGTTGCTGTGTTGTGGTTGTCATAACAGGAACAGCCCTGATGCAGGAAAGTAAATGCATTCAGAGCAGAGGATATGTTGCCTAAAAATATCGCCGGGTTGTGAGGATGGGTTTGGTTTATAACGGTGGAACAGTAGCACGTGCGTTGCATTTCATATTGCACAACTCCAGCTGATTACCAGAATGAGTCAAGCTCCATTATTTAATTCATGTTGATATTTCACCAGAAAAAATCCTTCCGAATTTATGTCATGAATTTCATATTTGAAATATTCAGAATTCAATCTAAATTATGCTCACTAGCTGAACGGCTATCCAGTTCAGTGGAGTCAAGTGAGAACAGAGTAGCTGTAATTGGGGAGGTCAGATTCATGAATCCAGTTCAGACCTGAATGTCTTTTACACCAAGGACGAGCTCATTACTTGACTTGAAATTTTGGATTTCCATATTGATCAAACTGAATTTATACAGTCTTATCATGTTAAACAGTGGAAAGATGTGCCAGAAATGTAGTTTTTGAAACAGCAAAATGTGAGATAGATGGATTTTTACACACAAGGTTGCATTAGTTTTTACCCTTGTGAATTTCTACATATTGAAATTGTGCTGTTAAATATTCAGCTGCAAACACTCAAAACTTCATCACTGTTATTGTTCATAAAGATGTGAGTCTCAGCACCTCACGTCCGCACACACACACCTCTTGACAGCCCCCCTGAGGTCTGCAGACTCTTCTCCTTATCAGCAGCAGATTATCAGAGCCTACTGTATTGTTGCGAACAGGCGCACCATTCCAGGCCTAATAGCCTGCCTAAGTGATTTTGTCTTTGTCCTTTTGTGTCCTTGCCTTTCCATCAACCCCTGCTGATTGCAATCTAGCCAACCAGGTGAGTGGATTCGTCAGGAGAGTGACAATCGGCGGCCGACGTGGGGCAGATCTTTTATCTCAGCGGGACTTCCTGTATTAATTGGTGCCGGTTAAGTGGAACAGGGGAGTGAACCAGCGCGGGGAGTTGAAGATCATGGAGTTTGAGGATGATGCTGACACGAGAGTGTTTGGTTTTGTGGAGGGAGAATGAGATGTCATGTTTCAGCAGTTCTTAAAGAAAGGTCCTTAAAAGATTGCCAAGACAAAGAACATGGAGTATTTTCTGTTTTCTGGTTCAATTGCTTGAGCTACTTTTTTTTTTCCTGTATGAAACTGGCAATGAAACAGTAGTTCTATGTTTTTTCAATATATCATGCCGACTATTTTAACATGCACGGGATGATTTGGCCTGATTCAACATGTGATCAGCCTCCACCGACTCAAACAGCAGCAAACTAATGCATTAACCCTTTAACCATCTCCTCCACTGAATGGTTTAGCACATTGAGTTACTATATTTCAATACAAGGAGTCCCTAACTTAACTTAAACTGATTTAGCCATCTCTACTACTTGGTAGAAGTATGAGATGGATCTTGAGCCTCAAAGATTTAGTTTTTGTTGCACTACCACAGCCAAGTTGTTGACATGAGATATTGAAGGCATACAAATCTCTTTGTTTTGGACTTTGTTCTTTTAGTTCTGTCATGCAAAATTAATATTTTGCACAGTAGCATTTGATCACAAGTAAAAATAAATGTGAAAATTATTAGTTATCACACCTTAGTCAAGATGAAAAATTTGCAAATGCAGTTTTTCCTTGTTTCAATTATTATTTCCCTTGGTTTCAATAACATTGCTCAATATTTTGTGGCATGCTCACAAAAATCAAAACTGTTCAATGCCCTGGATATTTAGAAGAAATACATTTATTTCTAAATTAGCATTTTATGTGGCTTTTTCCTACTATTTGTGGTATTTGTATGGAATTTCATACAATAACCTCAAAGTGACACTGAAGTCATTGGGTAGAGGTCAGTATTTTAAAAACTTAAGGGTTTGTTACAAAAAGACAAAAAACTGTGGTTATTACTCACCCATCGTAATAAGAAATGCAAACAAACATGTTCCTATTCATTTTTTCTTGGTGGGGCAATTATAGAGTTAAGATAATGTCCTTACATTAAATGTAAAGTACAGTAATACATAACTGATGCTCGAAAAGCAATTGAAGTCATTTTATGTCTTGCACTACAGCCAAGAAAGACAACAATTTCCCAGCTTATCTAATATCTGCATATCAAAGTCCAAGAACTGATAAATCTTCCACATAAGCATGTACTTTCCAACAAAGCCTCCTCTCAGTGTTTAAGTATCACATATGGTTGGTGTTACTCAGGATTTCAGCCCTTTTCATTTTGGGAGTTCACAACAAGTCTGCAACAAAGCTCAGCTGTCATCACGTCCACACACTGATCCCACATTGTTGTGACACTGGTGTCCCTGTGTGTACCTTCACACAGCTCTATGGTGTGGTTAAAGGACGAGGGGTAAACACATAGAAGGAGCTTATTAGTATATCTGAGTTAATCAAATCTGATCACATCTTGGTTTGGACCCATGAAGAGCTCAAATCTTTGGCAGCTCTTTGGTGTTTGTGGGATTCAAGGACATAGTCTCAGTGTCATGACTCACTGGTGTCTGAAGATGGAATTCGAAGCCTGGTGGTCGCCATATTGGGAATCCTGACTGAAGTTTACTGTCGGTCAAGCTATACAGAGAGACAGAGATGCAGCTGCACTTTACATCCTTGTACGGCCAGGACCATCCAACTTTTAAGGTCAGAGTCCCAAGTCTCAAAATATATCCCAAAAGATGTCTTAGTTCTTATCCAGGGGAAAACTAATGAATAAATAGATATATAAAGATAAAAATGTAGGATTGTAACCTACCTCCATGAGACTTTTTATGTAAATCTGTACAGACTCCCTGTGTCTTGTGTGCAAAACAACCCCCAAAACAATACAAAAATGTTTTATAGGCTGTAAACATTGATGTGAAGAGTAAAAATGCACATTTTAACATGAGTAGTCATGGGAATTTCTGGTCTTTTAGGGTTTTCCTAACACCACTTTATGAGATTGATTTCAGATAAGCTAAAAACTGCATGTTCATGTAGTGAACAGGCTTGTTGACAAAATGTTCAAGAGCTGAGCTTTTTTATCCAGAGTATTTTATCAAATCATTTACCCAAAATTCATTTTTTCAAAGAGCATAAAAAACCTTTTCCCCATAGACCAACTTTCAAAATAAACAGAAAATACTGTGATTTGAAATTTACATGAGTCATTTACCAGTCATGAGCTGTTGAATATTTCAGATGGACTTATGTATGTAATTGTGGCAGTGGCTGACATAAGCATTTCAGTAATGCTGGACTGACAGTTCTTAGAAACCTTGAGTCTTCTGGTTAACGGCCCATAACATTTGTAAACCGTTAATAGCAGACTGTTCTGATTCCACATGACACCCTTATCAATTGCTTTATTGGCATTTCATCCTGAATCTATGACAATCCCAAGGTTAATAGTCTAATACTGATATTCATGGTTTTAGCCTGTCAGGTAAAGTTACAGAGCTGGTCTCTCCCCAAAGAGTGAGACCCAATATCCAGGTATATTGCACATGTAAAACATTCATTGGTTAAGCCTATACAGAGGTTGAGTTTGCTTAAACACCTGTATATAATTGATCATCAACTATGACTGACACAGCTGCCTCAACCCACAGCTGTCGTCAGACTTTAGAGAGATGCATTATATAAAAATGTATGCGTATGTTTTGGTCATGCAGCTAAGTGAGAGTGATATGGAAGAAAGAAGGTCACAGATGGAGCCAAAGCTACCTGTCAACAATATATATCAACCCTGAGGCTGCACAAGAACACACAGGCAACATCATACTACATAAAACGCTGGCCTGAACTCACAAAGTTAAGAGAAGTAGGAGAATATAAAACAAGAAATGCAATAAATACACCATTTTTCATTGGATACTGACGATGTATGTATATATATATATATATATATATATATATATATATATATATATAAATCAGTCATGTTTCATCTCTATAAGTGATATATTAAGGTAAAATGTGTCAATAAGAAGAAATGTCCTTTAAGTGTTGTGAGATACTATTATTCAATAATAAATCAAAAACCATCAATGGGGTCGATTGGGGTTAACTCTTCAAAAGGTGGCCTTTAGGGGCTAATTGAGGATCTGTACCATAAAAATGTCAGACGCCCGTCACATGATGTGTGTGTCTGTCTGGGGGATGGGTTCCACAGGAAGAGAGGACGCTTTATGTTTAAGTGCAAGTGTGTGTGTATTTGCGTCTGGACCTAGAGAGACAGCAGCAGTGGCGGGGAGTGTGTTTGAAAATAGCGTGCAGAAAAGTCATTTCTAAACTCTGCTCTCCCCTATGTGGCCTGTTCGCCCTGAGGCTCAGCATGGCCTGGCATTTACATACTGTTCAGCACGTGCTCTGGGACACAATGCTGGGTACAGGAATACACACACACACAAACACATACAGATACACACACATGCAAACATGCCACAGTGTGTTCATCAAGGGAAATAAAAGCATCCACATCTGCCACAAAACATTTGGCAAAGAATGCTGGTTCAGATACATATGTGGGAATAAGCCTGAGCACATCTGCTGACATGCACACACAATTAGAAAACACAAAGTCTAAACAGACAAACCAAAAGCAGAGGCTAAAGAGGCAGAATGACAGCCTGGAGTGGATGAAGTAGAGAAGAGATCACATTGTGGTTTCCACTGTTTCTGCCTTGCCTGTCATTCTTGACTCATGACAAATGATATGTCGCAGGCCGCGAGTAAGCACATGCAGACTTCTCCTCTGAGTCCCAGATGCCTCCTCATGTCTTTCTCTCCGTTTCTCTCATCTTCATGTCATCAATCTCCGCTTCTGTTTCTGTTTCTGTCTCTGCTTCCTCCCCTGATGTCCCTGACCCTCACTAACCCTGTAAAACCTTTCATACATCACCAACACGGGCCGGCTCACATGCAACGTTAAATTAACTTTCCTCTGACATTGATCCAATGTTTCCCCAGCATTCCCACAGCCCTTGTTTAATCCCCGGCTGGCTTTACGGGGCCCTTCAGCCCGGCCTCTCGTTACACTCCGTGCCCTCTATTGTGATCCAGCCCAACAGTTTAAAGACGGGGCCGATGTCTCTGAACGCTCCGGTGCTTTTTCATAGACAAATCAGCTGTGGGTTAATGCTATTTGTTTAAGTTATTGCCTTGGTTACAAGCAAATGCTGCGACGTGTACGTCCAGCATGAGACATCCTCACCGTGGAGCGCACGCTTTTTAAAAGTAAACGTCACCCTCCGCTCACGGTGAATGGTGCATGACAGTCACGATCTCACGTCTTACATTTTTAGGTGAACAGTGATGCCCTGGCTCCTCTGCTGGTTTATGCTGCCCTTCCTTGCTGATCCTGAAAAGAGGGCACACTTCTGACCTTTTAGTGATAAAAAGCTTCGCTGACATCTGTTACAGCTGGCCCACAGCTCTGGTACCAAAGTTTTACATGACCAGGTGCAGGCACAGAAGACATCAGCCAAGACAAGATACAAGCCCAAAAATGAATATTATATATCACACTGGAGTCTTTAAATGAGGCTTGGTTTTCATTGTTAGAATGATAACAGTTTATTATATTAAATTACTCATTCAAGCGGGATACATTCATAAAATGGAATAAACAAGTCAGTCACAGACTTATGATTTATACTGAGACATCCTGCGTAAACATCTACAGCCTCATAAAGCTTTATAACTTCATCCTGTGAAATGTCACTCGGTAATCGACATAATGTTAAACACTGAAAGAGCCAATAAAACAACCATTTGTGCTCTGTTTACAAAACGAGCTTGTGTTGGCACCAGACTAAGAGCTCAGCACAACTTAAAGAGGCCTGACCCAACATGGACGTCTTCAGAGTGATACACACAGAGAGTTTGTGCAGCCAAAGATGGTCGTCACCATTCTGGAAATGTTTGATCCAATTAGCTCCTTAATAACTTAACAATAAAGAAGTGAAGCTAAAGCTGCTTAGCCTCTGGGCAAACAAGAAAAAACACTGTCACTAGACTATTAACAGGTAGTTGTGTCAAATTATCATTTTTCACCTCATCAAGTAAGGGATACTTGTCTGCCTGTGAGTGATTTTAAAAGGGGGGTGCTACCGCAGTACCACCTGCTTTTCGAGAAGAGCAAGAGATTACTGACTGCCTGTACTTGCTTTCGTGTCAGTCTAAATATAGTGATGAAGTTGATAACACTGCAGATTATGTAAAAAAAAGACCTTGATTTATATATAAATATGCACTGTAACATAATCACTTTCAATATATTTTCACAAATTAAGACATCAGGTATCACAACTAAATCAAGCTTTGTTCCTTAATGCTACTCTGTTGCTATCAATGCATTAACTTCTATGTTAGTTAATGTTATGTAATATAATCATTATCAAGACATTGTTAAACTAGTAGTTGATGCCTAACAATGCATTAACTAACTTTTATTAAGGGACTCTTGTTGTAAAGTGTTCTCAAAAAATGAAATTTCTAATTTCTGAAGTGTTTGCAAGTCTTCCTTTTATTTTAATTCAAAAGCGGAAGTTCAAGTCCAAAAAGGTTGAATGCAAGTTGTTCTCAGAAATGGGTAAATCATCCTTTTAAAGTTACTTTCTGTGTAACTTTACTTTTGGAAACACTCACTGGCCACTTAATGAGATACACTTGTTTTACTACTCATTGATGTCAATTTCTTATATATCTAGCCAATCACATGGCAGCGTTTCATTGCATCTAGGCTGTAGTCGAGCAGCTGAAGGTCAAACTGGAAGTCAGAATGAAGAAGAAAGGTGAATTAAGTAACTTTGAAACAGGCTCTGAGTATACTCAGCGTCATAAAGTCTAAGTATTTAATAAACTGCTAATCTCCTAGAATTTTCACACACAACCATCTCTAGGGTTTACAGAGAATGGTCCAAAAGAGAAATATCAGAAGAGTAGTAGTTCTCTTGGATTAAATGCCAGAGGTCAGAAGAGAATGGATGGACTGGTTTGAGATGATTGAAAGGTGACAAACTCCAAAAAAAAACCAAACAAAAAAAACACCTGTTACAACCTTGAGCATCACTTCATTCTTTCAGCCTGTGCAGCTACCTGTTCAAACTTAAAAGAACACCAGGACTGACAAGGTGACCAGCAAGTGTTTGTCACATCAGTGAAGACCTGTGGGCTTTTCTCCCACTCTGAGTCACTCCTGGTGTTACTTATCTGTTACTTTTATAGTGAAGTCTTTTCTCTTTCTCTCCAGGCTATTGATGTAAGCAGTGTCTTAAAAGACAGCTCCAAACAATGGTTTTATCACTCTTTACCTGCAGCAGCTGTCTAACCCAACAATCCATACTGTCACACTCTGCAGACACTTGTGTTGCTACAGCAGTAATGGTAACAAAACAGGAGCAGGTCTAAGGACAGACAGTCAGACTTCACCTTCCAGGGAACAGACTCCCTGAGATTCAACAATGAAGGTAGCGAGCTTTGAGCTGCGTCAACGTTCTCTATTGTTGGGGCAAAAAGTCGCTCAAACAAAACAGGAATGTCAGCTGATTCTGTGTTATCGTCTCATTAAAGCTCAGTTATCAGTTGTCATCAGGAGCGTAGACATGAGGAAGCAGCGCTGCCTCCTGCTTCCTTATCAGCTGATGAGTTTGTTATCTACACCAGGTTTAGGAGGAACTCCACATATTTACATTAACACCAGCTGCTGCTAATCCTTCTTTATCCTCCGTCTTATTACATCAGATGAACTATCTGACCTTCTGAGAAAGTGCTGCAGCACATTTTGGACGAGGAATGAAAGCTTTCTAAACATGTTTGAAGCTTTAGATTTTTTCAGCTGAAACCCCCCCCCCCAAAAAAAAACTACATGACTATTTCAGTCAGTATTCCCTTTATTTCTTCTCTTATTTGCATTGTAATTATCTGTTCTGTGCTATTTTCTGCCAAAATGATGTTGCATTTAATAGTTGTTTTTACACTGTTTGTTTTGTTTCAAGTTTTTTTTTTTTTTTTTTTTTTTTTTTTTTTTTTTTTTTTTTTTTTTTTTTTTTTTTTTTTTTTTGTTATCATTAAGCTTTTTTATCTACCGCAGCTCCAAAGTGTGAAACACCATTACTCGCTATTAAAGGCCCATTCAAAGAATCAAAATTACAGACGTGAGTTTGGCTAACTCACCCTGAATACACAAATTTCCAACTTATTTAAAAAAAAATTAAAAAAGTGTTTTTCTCAGAATATTACTCATCTTCAACAGCGTGATATTTTAAAATCTTATTTTTTTCATATGACCCTAACATTTTGTCTTATTGATGTACACCCCCCTGAATACTTTGTGTAAATGGATGTTTTTTGAAGCTGTTTGTGGACGCCCTGCGCCAAAATATCCTCTAAAAAGATACTAAGTTCAAATCACATCATGTTGCTCTGATTTTCTTTTCTTGTTGTGTTTTCCCTTTTTATTTTTGTTGTGTTCTGCACCTTCAGGGCCCTCATATTCAGCTGTTTGTCTGAATCATGTAAGTAATGAGGCCAACGGCACTTCGGGTACAACAGTAACAAAAAAAAAAATTGAATTTAGAAGGTAGGTTCACCTTTTCCTGCGTTAATCAACGTGTGTCTTTCATTTTTGTTCGTGTCTGATGCAAATTATGTCAATATGCAACAATTCATTGCATTTTTTAAAAAATTACTCCTCCTAAAAATTTCATGCTGCAGAGTGGAACTATTTTCTATTGAATATTACATGAATATCATTAGTGACACCATTACAGTAAATCAAATGTAATTATTGATCAACACAGACTCTGTACCCAATGTCAAAACAAATTTTTTAATATTCAATATTTAGACTGATATATGGCAGTATTTTAAAACATGTTTAATCATTTAATTTTTTTTTAATGTAATGAAATGACTTACATTATACCATGTGACATTTAACACTTAATGGTATGGAAATATGAATAATGAGGAGATTTTTTAAAACAAATATGTAATAGAAATTCCACCTGCAATCAAAAATCAGTGTCACAACACTGACCTACATGCACCAAATGAGGCAATGTCTCAGCTCTTTGCACTGCTGACATTTTCTTTATCGCTAATTGTTTTCTATATTGCTAGCATGCGGCAGAGTTGAGATGCTTTCCAACATCTCTACTACTGTGCCTGGATTGCAGGACAGGAAACTGCTCAACTCTTCATTTTAGAGATGGTTTGGTCCATTGGCTGCTCAAATGTTTGTGCCTGCAAACTCTTGTTTTTCTTAGACTCCTATTATCTCCTACTGAGACAGAAACTAGTGTTTTTACCACAGGGTCAACAGGTAGAGGTTGAAATGTTAGACACCTTCCTGCAGACTGATTTGATATGCTTTTGCTTTTCAATGTATAATCACCATTTTAATTCAGTTTGACCGATCACCATCCCATATTATAACACTGTCAGATAAAAATGAAGAAAACTTTGGTGAAAAATACATAAATGAATTAAGTGATTAGTCACAATTTTGATTTTGGTAAAGAGGGACTGAGTTGAAAGCGATACCAACTGTGTGGTATTTTCCTCTGATGCACCAAACGCTGCTGATCGCCTTTTTTTTTTTTTTTCCCTGCTCCAAATCCTTTCATGAAATCATGGCTGCCAGACAAAGCAGCTTAGCATTACACCTGATTCACGGCGAGAACAATGGAACAAAGTGTGCTCTAACTGTGCCAGATTAACAGCGGGAGAAACAAAAGCAGCCGGACTGGTTGACGCCAGCTCCAGCACACCTGGTCCTCGCGACCTCTCACCTCAGCTCCAGACATCATAGCCAAAGCCAGAGGAACAGGAAGTGCAGAAATTACGACAGGCAGGAGGAGGATCGGAGGGAGGGGAGCTGTCATGGCTGAGTGCCGAGAGGGCAGGAGCCGAGCCCAGGTTTCATCTCGTGCAAACAAGAGTGCGAGCAGCGTAAGGAAGAGAAACAGTGAAAACTATGTCATCCACATCGGCACGTACTCTATTTTCCTGTGTAATGTTTGAAAAAGCATGGCCTATTTCTGGAAACCTCCGCATAATGGGTTGATGTATTGAGAAAGGAAACAAGCTGTGATGAGCAAATGAGCGTGGCAACACTTGTAAACAAATTTCAATGCATTTAAGATGGGTGGGAAATCCTTCCTGAGTGCTAAACCAACATGTGCCACAACTAAAGCAAACATGCAACTCTAAGGCGAAAACACACACACACACGCACACAGCAGCCCTGATTTATCACCGGTTGAGTCAATACAGAGACGGATGACAGGAGCTGGTGAGAAAAGAAAGAATGGAGGGATAACAGGTGGAGGAACGCTCCCTCTGGCTAGGTTCAACACAGAGAAAATGCCCTAGGTAAACAGTGGCCCCATGCCAAGACACGGACATGTGAGCGTGCATATACACTCACACACTTTACAGTATGCATGCTTGTATAGAACAGCCAGGATACACACACACACACATTCACACAGAGCCCACTGTAAAGCTGTCATATGCTCAGCTCTGCCGCAGTGCTGAACCCAGCAGCCCTCTCTTCTTTGGGCCCATCTGTCATTCTCTCTCTCTCTCCCTCTCTCTCTCTCCTTCTCACTTTCTCCTCTTTGCTCTTTATTTCTCCTTGTGATACCTCTCAACCCGTCTCACAGCCTCCTCTTTCTTTCCCCCCCTTTTCCTTTTCTCTCCATCACCGTCTCTGTTCTCGCTGGCGTTTGACTGAAACTAAAATCCAAACCTCAGATAAAAAGAGACGTAAGGAGAGAAGAGATGGGAGAGGGTGGCGATAGAGAGTCTTAGAGTGCATGTCAAACACTGAGATTTAGAGCTACTGTCGGAAAAAGAAGCCAGAATCTGACACATCTGACAGCAGACGTGCAGACGCAGTCACTGAGAACGCTGTGCTCGTGAGGAACAAACTACATTATGGCCTTCAGCGCTCGTACCCTGCTTTTGATTTCACTGTGGTGTTTGGACTGAGCATCATGAAGCTGTCATCAGATCAGATCACAACTGCACGGCCCCTTTTTGATATTCTGATGGTGAAACTTCTGTATGTGTTGCTCCTTTTCAGAGAAAGTCACGCTGGTTTTCTGCAGCTGAGAAGATTATTTTGTCTGTACATAAAACAAGTCAGAGAGTGGAACAGAGCTGCACTGTCTGTCTGTGCAGCACATGTCTCAGGAAACATCACCTCCTTTACATCTGACAGTCAAAACAGACATGGAAACAATAAACCTGATTCACTATGAGTGAAATAAAAAAGTAAAGGAGCAGACTAATTGCATTCTTAAGTCTGTCATTCCTGTACTCTCATCATATAAATCATTAAACCTGAGGTAAAGTAGAAGAAGGTACCTTTAACATTTTCAGCTGAACCAACCAGAGATGTTTCACATGGGTGGATGAAAGGAGAGAGAATGGTGATAGAAACACAAAAACTATCAGCTGAAGAGCTAAGAATGAAAGAAAATCCACTCCTTTATGAAGCATTAAAAAAAAAAAAAAAAAAAACAGGCAACAATACCAAAGTAATAACTGCATAATATAACAGATTTTTTTTGAAATTTTTATCCAGCAGTTGTTTGTTATGGTTTCAAAAACACTTACAAATTATGTCGTCCAGTAGTAAGATAGAAGATTCATGCCAGAAAAAAAAGCCTTTATTTTTACAAAACTACCTAAATTTTAACAAAACCATTGTGATATAAAAAAAAAAAGCTCACCTACTATGGCAATAGAAGCGACATTTGCCTTCATTCTTACAGACAGTGTTCTTTAAACACTTAATTGAACTTGTAAGCGACAAAAATGTTGTTCTGTGGTCAATTGACAGAAGCAATATCTCATTAAATTGAGTCAACTTCTTTGAAGCTTTGACTATTTACAGAGCTACAGTTGTCCTGGAATTAAAAGTGACCATGCAAACAGGTTGTGTTGTAATGTAACAAGGTACAATACTTTGTTACTGTACTTCAGTACCACTTTTACATATCTGTACTTTGCTTTATTTATGTTTCTGACAACATTTACTTTTACTTCACTTCATTTCCCAGAGCCATTCTTATTACTTCAAAATTAAATCAAATTAAATTAAATGTCAACCACCAAGCGCAACATGGTAGCACCTTCTGAAGGTTCGGCTGACAACCTGTCTGTACAAAGTAGTTGAAAGCAACAAGTGTCTTTGCAGAAAATGACTTTGGTAAAGTTGAAGTCATCTTTCAGATTATTACAACTTTGAAAACCAACTTCTTCTGATGACCAGACAACTTTTCAGTTTCAGTCAATAACTTCATGCCAGTTGAAAGACGTGCACTTTGTCCATGTAACACACAGGAAGGCTGAGAGAGAGAGCGAGCTCGTCATCACTGATGATGGCAGAAGTTTGAATTTCAATGTTGCGAAAGTTCAAGCCTCTTTCTCCTATACCTGGATATTGTTATTTTATTGTAAGAAAAAAATTTAAAAAACAAATGCTTCACTATTACTTCAAATGCTTAAGAACATTTTCTATGAAGACATTACTTTTGACACATAAGTACTTAAATATCAGGTACTTTAAGACTTCTACTCAAGTTCTATTGTAAAATGCAACTTCCACTTCAACCAGAGTTGTTTTCTGGTGAGATACTTTTACACAAGTGTTTCTTTCAAGCACATTATACAAGACTGCTAACTGATGATTTTCAGCCAAATGTGTCAGTAATGGTCTATTGAGAGTCACCAGTGAACAGAGTCACACTTTACACTGAAACACCGGTGATGTATATCCCAGACAAATCTTTATTTATTAAGTCTTTAACTGTACAATATCTTCATTAAAACATGTGCAATCAATTTTTTCATCTTATTTTTGGGTTTTTAGAATAGAATGGTTTCAAGTGTGAGGAAATGTGAAGAGAGAGCAGGAAAATTAAATGAGGGAAGAGGCCAGGGGCTTGCAACTTAACCCAGAATGCTGGCTTCAAGGACTACAGCCTCTGTACTTTGTGAAGAGTGTAAACTTACAGAGATCTCTGAGTTTTGACGAGTCACAACAAGGGTGTCCACTCAATATCTGACCAGTCACGTCTGATCATCTCAGCTGTACAATAAGCTACAGGCTGTGTCATGTCACTCATGTTGTAAATGAATTAAGTCGCTGCAGGCTGCTGTTAGCTTTCTTGCATTTTCTGAAACTTTGTGCGTGTTTGCGTCCATTGGAGTGGATGCATTATGCTAATTTTGAAAGAGCCAGAGCTCCAGCTGGGACACCTTAGAGAGAAAGGTCCAAACAATCCCTGAGTTACAGGCTTCAGTCAAAGCTTAGTAGAGTGGATTTTACAACAAACAGGGAACATAGCTCTTTAGCTGAATGTTTGCCCTTAAAGCTGAACATTTTAAAGCTTTTTTGACCATGTACGTTGCCGAAGTGGGAAGCTCCCCAAGGTTTTTGCCATTTTTGAAATGTAATCACACGAATGAACATCAATCTATCATTATTTAATTCTAGTTTGTACTAAATGTAATGAGGGTATGCAAACTATTAATGGTTGTGAGTCCATTTTTGGAGCAGTTTGTCCTGAAACTTAACCCCTGACCAACCTGAAATCCAACTCAAAAAAATGAGCTTTAAAAGTTCACTCCTCACCTTTCCAGCCCACTTTGTCCTTAAAAGAGAAATTCAAGATGGCACTCACGCACTCAATTTACCTCCCTGCCAGATACAGTATCCTGATAAGCCATAAGGTACATAAGGGGGGGGGCTGACTGTCCATCGAGATAAAGTTCTGCTATTGATGACATGAGGAAGTGCGGGTGACAGGCCGCTGACAGGAGGGTCAATAAGGAGAGGAAGAGGAGGGGGGGAAATGGAGAGGACATTGTCAATCATTAGGGCTAATGATCAGGTCACACACACACACACACACGCATGTACACACACACACACAAGCTCCCATTAACATATTTCCACACCACAACATGAACACACAGCAGAGCTTGAGTGAGGTTGTTTGACAGCGAATCATTGATTGACATCAGGAGGGAATGATGAAGTTAAACACGAGGTCACATCTGTGTGGGGTTGCTCTGCAGGGGGGCTGTGATGCTGCATGTGAACAGATACATACACTGTACTTACAGTTGTAATGTACTAAATATATTCTTTTAAATTTATGATTGTGCTTTTCTCTGGGGATGCAGTTAAGACATCCAAAAGATAATTTTACATATTTTCATCAAGACTACTCATGGACTTATACCTTTAGGTGGTAGATGGATTTGAGTTGGTGTACATCCAGTGACATCACCCATTGGATTCTATTGCCCTGTTATGGAGCCAACCAACAGAAGTAGTAAGATTAAAAATGCTGACTCAACTTCTCTTTCAGTTGACCTGACATAAGTGTGTTAGCCAGACCCAAATCAAGCAGAATGAAACTTTAAAACCTAAGAATTTGTAATCATTTTTAATAATATAGCCACAGATAAATCACTCCCAGTGCAGTGGTGTGGATAAGTAAAAGAGCTATTTGGACCAGAATTACAGTTTAACATGTTTATTTTGGCTGTAAAGATGGGATTCATTAAATAAGTTTATGTGGATCGCTGGTACTTTACAAGGAACTTTAGTTTATAGGACTTTAGTACTGGCTTTATTTTGAAAGGCTGGAGATTGCACTTTTACTGCAACAAACAGTCAATGGTTGGGGCCTTTTCGAAGCCACAGCTTTAAGGAGCGTTGCCTTAGTTGTGTCAGGAGAGGTCAAAAACCATCAGGCTTATGCAAAAGACTTCACCTTTTTATGAGAAAAATAGAACAAGCTTTCATATAAGAACATAAAAATGATGTTACACCCACAAGTATACATCAATGTGTAAAAATAAAAAAATAATTGACACTAAAATACTCCTTTCCTCCCCCTGTTATATGTCACTGTCTTCTTTATGTTTCTTGGACAGGATGTAACTGGAAGGCAAATTATTTTGCTCTGAAACATGTGAAATGGTAAATAAAGTGAATCTTAATCTTGAAGATCTTCGTAAAACGAGCCCGAAAAAGAGGTCACATGACCCTGAAGACATCCTTGTGTCAAAAACTTTAAAGAGTCATGCAACAGATCATATCACTTTGTTAATTAAGCTGGATTAAACCACTCAGTGAATCTCTTTTTGGTTGCACAGTTGTGGCTCTGCATTTCTTTTGGTTGTTTAAGAGAAGAGTGAATCAATAGGAGGCTGTAAACAAATGGAGGTTTAAACAAAAGTGATGTTGCAGGGTAGATGAATAAGAGTTGAAGTGAACTATTTCCATCAGGATGTGAGGAGAGACGTAAAGAGTGACAAAGAACTTTAAAGCAAAGACTGAAGGGGTGAGACCGGGAAAGATAACGAGAGAGAGGGAACGAGGGGAGGGGAGAGAAAGAAAGAGGTGGAGAATTGGTAGTGACAGCGAGATGAAAAGGGACAGGGGTGGAGAAACTGCAGAAAGAAAGATGGTGATGGTGACGGTGTGAGAGGCGAAGGAAGTGTAGTGTGAGGATAGGGTGACACAGAGAGCCCAAAAGTCAGGAGCACAAGTATGACATTAATGATGACAGGTGAGGGGAGAACGTGTGTGTGTAGATGTGTGTGTGTGTGTGTATCTGTGTGTTGGTGCAAAGGTGCGTAAGGGCCTGAAGTTTGATGGTGTGTGTGTGTGTGTGTGTGTGTGTTTTCAGTAAATTGGTGCTGACACGGCGAGCAGGTTGTGACATTAATTAGCAAGCCTCAGCATACCGACTTTGGATTAGAGGGTCTCTCTCCTCTGTGGTCCCCCCTGTGTACTTTTGTGTGTGTGTGTGTGTGTGTGTGTGTGTGTGTGTGTGTGTGTGTGTGTGTGTGTGTCTCCCTCTGCTGACCTCACATCCTATAGCCGGGGACGAAGGGTAGACATGGGTAAGGTTACTATCGTAATACAGACAAGATGTGTGTGTGTGTCTGTGTGTGTCTTATGAATCCCCAGTTTAATTCAATAAATATGGATTCACATCACTGAATTATTAGAATCAGAACCAGCACTGTCAAACTATTTGGCACAAATAGTCAGTGTTTTATGGCTCTGTTTGCTGTGTGTGTGAGTGTGTGAAAGAGAATGAGAGAGAACTGATGTGACTTCCCCTGTGGTCACATCATCTTCCAGTTCCTCTGTCTCTTCTGTCCCTGGGAGGGAAGCTTGGGTGACGGAGCCATTTATCATAACATTAAATGAAAACACAAAATTAAAGGGAATGAAAACAAAGAATGAAAAAAAACGGCCCCCATAAATAAATAATAAAAGGTCATGAACGATCTTCATTTCTGATAGAAACCACACACTGAGGAGCAGTGACACAGTCGATCTGAAGTTGGTTAGTGTGTAGCAGCAGGAAACATCAACCTACTCTAAAATTTTCCCATTAAAAAGACTTAAGAAAGGGTGCAGATCTTTTTTTTTTCACCAGTTAGGGTTGGTTAAGTACTTTGCTACATTTATATAATAAATGACTAACTTACTATTTTCGTCCCTCCTCCTCATTAACAGTGATTGGCTGGTTACTGCGCCTACTGTCTGCCCAGAAATGCCCAGAGATAACCACAACATCAACATACAGGCAGAGGAGGAGGTTGAGACAGACACAGACACTAATGCATAAAGATAGAGGCCCATAGATGATGATTGAGCAGGATTATTCCTGTGAAATCTGATGTTTTATTTTATAGGAAAATCCTACAGACCCTACCTTTAATATGATAATAACTTCATACTGTTTTTTTTTTTTTCCTTTTTGGTTGAACTTTTTCTGGTTAGTTAATATTGTAATTTGACTTAATTCATTCATTGCTAGTTTACTGACTGTTCTGACTTCTTCTACCTCCTTAAAACATTTTTTTCCACTGACTTGCGTGTCAGACACCTGCAGAAACTGTGTCCTTGGTCCATCTTTATTCTCATCAGAAAAACCTCTCAACACTTATTTAAGGCCTCATTCACCTGATAAATCAACATTTTATTTCCAGGTATTCAAAATAATTTTGGACTATCAGAGGCTTTTAAATAAACACAAGATTTAATTTCTTGCAAGAGTTTAATCGGACAAATTTGTTAAGATTTGAAAATTGTGCATGTTGTACTTTGAAAGATTTGCAGACACCTTATGTTTTCTTCTATCAAATATACTCACAAGGAATATAGATTAAAGACAAAATGCTCTTTGACTCTTCAACCTTGTCATTTTTTAAGAAACAGATTTTCATGGTCTTGGTCTAGTCTGCGTCTTATTTTACTTCTGTCTGTTTTTATCACATGTTAAAGATTATACACTATATTCTGAATGTCATAACATACTACTCACTCATGCAATATCATTTTGCTGATACTTTTGTCAGAAGTCACAATGATATAGTGAAGAAGTTCAATGCAAGCAGGGCTTCACTCAGAAAGAACCACAAGCTGCTGAAAATCCAGTCCCACAGAAGCTGCTTTATGCCCGAGTGTTAACTGTTCTTAGAGGTTTAGTTATGATGACTTTAAAAGTGGTTCAACTCCATGAGTGACAGCTCATATGGCTACAGCAGCACTGTGTGTGATTGTGTTTAAAAATCACTCTCTCTCACTGACTGACCACCCAAAGTGCTTTTACGTTATATGTCAGTCTCTCATTTACACACTGATGGCAGAGGCTGCTATGTAAAGTCAGTAAAAGTATCTAAGGACATGTGGAAGGTGAGACCTGGGATCAAACTTGACTCTGGATAGGGACGATAAACTAACACAGAGCCACAGCTTGTCACAACATTTAGAGGTGGACAACCATTCAAGCACAAACTACACAGAATCAAGGAGATTGTGTCTACTTCACAGAGGGAATTGAACCAGAAACTCTCTCGCTGTAAGGCTACAGAGCTAACCACTGCCCCACAGTGCAGCCAGGACAAGATCAAATCCATTTCAAATGTCTCATTCCCATTTCTTAAAATCACAGAAATGTCCAGATCCTTGTTCTCGCCTTCTTTTTTTTATCTCATTCTAAATCATCTCATACCCTGTGATCATTTTTCCTTCATCCCACACAAGAATGTAAACCAACAGTCAAAACTGCAACCACAGTGATGTGATGGATGGTTCAGGCAAATATTGCTAAGAGACAGAGAGGATTACACATTTGTTTGGTTTAACTTTCAAAAGAAACCAGAAACAATCCAAAACATAAAAAAAAATCAATTTAAGCTGTTTCCCAGTAGCTTCATGCAGTCAAGATACAAAGCATGTGCATTAGAAGAAGAAAAAAGAAAGGCCATTTCAACAATATGAGCACAAATTAATCATGCAATGTAAATATGTTCTTATTAACCAATCACAGGCCCTTGCAGGTTAACGTTTTTTCGGCGGTAGAATGGTGTTTTGTTTTGTTTTTTTTTACGTCATTTCTGCATCTCCAAAGCTGAACAACCAGACAGAAACTAAAATCTTCATATGGTCAAACAGCACAAGAGTATAAAAAAATGAAATCCCATCTTCAGTAGCAGCAGCTCACATTATCATTTACACATGACTCAGGCGGATTAAACAAGATTAAAATCAAGACCGAGATCAAGCTTCTTTCCACAAAATTACACAAAGTGATGCATTTAAGGAGCAGTCTTAATTCTGGAAGTGTGCCCGGCCAAACTTAGTGGGCACACACACAGATACACACTCATACACACACGTACATTCTTTGTCCTCCATGAGCTTACAGTCAACAGTAGTGGCCGGCTCTGAATGTGGATAACCCTTGGCCTGCAGAGATCGCATGTCACAGACTTACCTAAACACGCGTGACAAGAACACACGCTTGTGACAGCCCGTATGGCAAAGCAGGTCAGAGGTCAGGGAGAGACAGAGAGGGGCATAGAGACAGAGGGGAGAAGGAGCGAGAGAGCCTCAGAGAGATGGAGCCTTTCATTCAGAAGTATGAGAACTCGCAGGACTGGAGACATGCACAAGCACTTAGCGCTGTTTACAAAAGCCAGCAGCAGAACCAATGCGAACCATACGCAGCTCAGAGACACCAGGGTGAGTAAGTTGGAGCATGTGTGTCTGCGTGAGTGTGTGCGCGCTCTGCCAAAGCAGCAGGTCTTAATGCTGCGAAAGCAAAACAGAGCTGATGTTTTTTGGAAGGCGCATACCTTCTCCGAGAGCAGAATCCAGTTCCCTCCCTGGTTTTCCCCTCCGGTTCCTCTCATGAGCACGTCTGGTTTTGGTTCTCATCATCTTTCAGCTTTCCTGTGGGTCCAAAACCACTGCCACATTTCACAGTGACTCCATTCCCTGTGTGCCAGAGATGAAGCTGTTTTGAGTTGGCTTTCATCACGTCAAAACATAGCCAGAACAGAATCGGACAGGGAAGGGATTGTGATGCACAGGACCAGAGTGTGTGAGTGTGTAAATACCACATGGAACAACACTGGTGGAGAAAACTCACCAACAAATGTGAGTACAGTCGACCGCTCGCTGTGGTTTAGAGACACACTGTACACAGATAAGTGCTCACAGACAGAATCTAAGCTAACTTTCAATACCAGGATGTAAATGTGTCTAAGATCAAAATACATTAACCTAGTGTTACCATATTCTAACAATACAAACAGAAGACCATTTACTCTGCCTCTTCGAAAGAATACACAAAGATAATCAAGGACAAAAAAAGTAGCTTCAATACCCATACATTTATTCAAGACAGTCCTTTTCTTTTTGAAGTGAAAATTTTGTATGATGTAAACATTAATGATGTATAAAAGCCTATTTCTGCTGGTTAAAAATAAAAAAAAAGTAAATAAAAGCCTGACTTTTTTGTCTTGCATTTAGGTAAAAACACAGATAAAATGGCAAACTTTCTGTATAGAAATGCAAAATTTCAACTCTTTTTTTTTTGGTCATAATTTTGACTGTTATCACATACCTTTGATTTTTACACCACAAAAATTTGATAGTAATACCTGAAATTCTGACTTTTCTGCTCATTACTAAGATTTGTATTGTCAAAGGTTTGACCTTTATAGCAGAATTTCAACTTTTCATGTCATTATTTGACTTTTCAGCGCAAAATTTTGACTCCTGAGCTCATTACATTGACTTTTATTGCAGAATTTTGATTTTAAGCTCGAAGTTTTGGCTTTGAACACAGAATTTTGACTTTATATCACATATTTTGTCCTTGTAAGCTCCAACTTTTTTTTATTCTTGAAAATTTTTTACTTTTTAGCCCATAACTTTGACTTTTTATCTCAAAATTTTGACTTTTAGCACAGAATTTTGACTTTTTATCAGATATTTAGTCCTTATAAGCTCCAACTTTTCTTTTTATTATTGAATATTTTGACTTTTTAGCCCACAACTTTGACTTTTAGACCATAACTTTCACTTTTTAAAGCAGAATTTGACTTTTTATCTAATCTGCAACTAGTCTGCATTTCCGCTTCATCTTCTTTGTCTCTGCATCACAAGCAGTCAGAATAATCCAACTTCAAAAAAGCCCCCATGACATCATTTTATCACCAAAAAGGAGGAAGTGTCCAGGCAAAAGAGGACATTTGATCACTTTAATCAACCATTTCCATTGATCAAGTTTCCTTCATTAACCCAAACTGAATGGCGTCTCCTTCAGTCTCATCCAGAGTGTGGATAACAGCTCTGCATCAGAAATAAAGTTGAGGGAAGTGGCTGCATGCAACTTATGGAAGTGGACCAAACCAAAAAAGTCTCCATGCCTCAGGCTTCTGCATAAATCTATTCTGCTGGAGCCTGTCTCTGACTTTCTATAAATAATTGAAGTTGCCATCCTGACATTACTCACTGGTTTCCTCGATTGCAAATATGAAGCCTTGAGATTGGAATTTGGCCGCTGCCACGTTGGGCTTCACGCAGGAAGTGTGTTGGCTGCTTGATGACTGTGTAATGGCTTGATTTTCATTCTGCGTGCATGTTAACAGATTAAGAAATTCAGACTGCCAAAGTGAGAGTTGTTCATCAGTTGTATCCAAAAAAAATCAAGAGAATATAATGCCTCCCAAATTTTTCCACAAGCTGAGTGTTGGTTTAGTACAAAATAGTCAGAAAAATGACAGAATGTGGGCTGTGCTGGCTCTGAACTCGCTTTATTTATGTCACAGGCAGAGAAAAGGATAAATAACCCTCCTGGAATGCTTTTTAAAGTAAAGAATAGTCTGTTTTTCCTGCCCTTGTTTTCAGACAATACTTCTCCTCTGAAGGTTTGATCAAGTTATTTATATTGGACTGTAATCCTTGAGGTCCACTGTTTGTTTTTTTCTTTACTATAGTACCAGCCACATGTTGATCCTTTCATATCACGTTTGCTTAGTTACGATATATCATTTGTTTTTGCATGACTTAAGCATAAATTTTCAGTATTTAACAAGCAGATGGTCACAAAAATCAGGTATCTTACTTTAATGTTGTTTAGCATGGCACATCTATTAAACAGCTTTCTTCCAATAAACCGTGGCAGAAAGATGTTATAAATTTGTTTTATCTCTTTGGTATAAACTAAAAGCATTCATTTAAAATCCCCAAAGGAAGATTTGGGTTTAGTTTGATTTCAGCGCATTCTGTGGACAAAACAGTGCTTTGCTGTTTTTGTTGTGTACATTTAAAAGAACAAAAAAATCATATATAAGCTCAGGGGTTAAACATGTACTGTGCAGAGATTATAGTCCTTGCTACGTATCAGTCTCCACCCACTTGGCCCAGTGTCCTCTTATACTCACTGCCCTATCTTTTAAAGGTAAGGTCTGCAGGATTTTTAGTAACTGTATATAAACATAACATCCAAACTAGGCTCCTCCTCCGTGGCTTATCACCAGCCTCCAATCATATCTATTTGCTGTTGCTCCATGAACACACTCACCAGCCCAGCGAGCACCTGCAGCATCCCGTTTCTACATGGGAGGGACTTAAGAGCAGGTAAATGAGGTTTCCTGCAAATATTGTATCAGTATTTACCTGTTTCTATGCTGCTATCGTAGCCACAAGCTTCCCTCACTCGCTATCATTAACACGAAAAGTCACACCCGTACTGGGCACTCTGTGATTGGTTGGGGTCACCAGGCTTACTCTTTGCTCAGAAACGTCTCTAGACCCAAACATCAACATAAAGGCAGAGGAGGGGGTTGAGGCAGACACAGACACTGAAGCATACGTTTAGAGGCCAAGAGAAGACAACTGAGCAGGATCATTCCTGTAAAGGTTGACATTTTATTTTTGGGGAAAATCCTGCCATAAATATATTTTTCAGTACTTTCATTCATCGTTTCTTATTTTAATCTAGTTATGCATCTTTTAAAATGTGTTTTTAAACTCTGGATGTTTATGAAGCACATTTTCAGGACTTTCACAGCTATTTACTGCTAAATATTCTCACAGTAACTTCTCCTAACTTCATAGCCGTAATGTTACAAGAATCCCTCATGAAATAATTTATATACTGTAGTTTTACAACTGAAAGATAAATGATATTACAGTAACTTCTTGTCCGCTTACACTTTTATACTGTAGTTTACAGCTGTCATGTTACCATGAGTGAGGAGGAACCCAGAAGTCCATTCAACAAATTCAAATTTACACGAACAAGCTGTGATATTATAGAGGATTTTGATTACAGCATTTTATTGTGAAACAGCAGTTTCATATTGTGACGTCTGGTGTCACAGTAGTTTTTCAGGATCTATTTGTGATATCACAGGGGCTTTTGATTGCAACATTTAGCTAAATGATACTGTTAAAAACAGTGAAATCCTGTTAATTTTTTATAGTATGGGGATGACAATCACAGCAGAGGTAAAACAACAGGACTGGAAGTGAAGAGGCCTGAAATGAGAGGGACGATGTCACTACAAAATAAAACCAGACATGACAAACGAAGACAAAACTGAAGTAAAAAGGTGCAAATTAACCTGACTGACGAGACATGACTCTAAACGCTTAACTAAAGCCGTCACAGAGACATCTAAAAGTTGGGAGCCGTATAAATATGGCGCCTTGCCTGATTTTGGACATGTTCATTTAGAATATAGAGCCTAAAAAGAGTGATCTTGAATGTAGCAGTAGTCTCATGAAGAATTTCGAGGGAACACAAACTGTCCCAGATCACAGCAGCTCTATCAGCCTGCAAAGATGCTGCTGCTGGTCCGACAGCAGAAAATCTGCTTTGCTCCGGCCTCAGCATTGACTTTGCCAATTTCACGCCTCTCTCTTTTCTGGGGGAGCGAAGAGGGACCTCATTCAGAAGTGTTTGGGAATGGCCTACATTGGGTGTAGCCGCTGGTTCAAACGCGGGGCTCAGTTCGGCTCCGTTTCAAACTATGTGTCCGTGTGCATGTTTGGAAAGTCTCTGTGGTACTTCTGCAGACTGGCAGTTCATTTCAGAGGTACTTGGCACCAGATTTTCCTCTGCTCTCTGTCCCACGCCCGTACCTCTTAAACCTTACTTTCCCCTGTCCCCTCTGTGCGCTTTGCTTTCTCAAATTCCTCCACCTTTCCAGCACTTTCACTCTCTCTCTCTGCTGTGTCCGTTCCTCCACCTCTCTTCTCCTCTTTCACTACAGCTCAGCCTACATCTATCTATTACCCGCTATCGCTTTCAGCTCATACTCTGCTCCCTGCCTCACTCTCTGTCCTCCTTTGCACTTTATTCCCGAGGGTCTGAGCCTATGGATAACAAGTGTGGAGAGTGGAAGTGTGAGAAAGTCTGAGAGGAGTCAGGAGAAAAGGGAAGGAGGAAGGATTAAGATGGCAAAGAAATAAAGCTCAGAGTGAGAGAGGATGAGTCTATTATGTACTTTAAATCCTACTTTTCCTTTTTTTTTCTCCTTGTGCATGTGTGTGTGACTGCGTGCAATATTTTAACTGTCCTCTTATGAGACCGATGAGGTGTGTGTGTGTGAGCTCTGTAAGCATTACATATGTTCCCGGCTGAATGAGCTCAAACACTGACGGTGACTGACGCTGAGACAGCTGCCAGCTAATGAGATATGAGTGTGTTAGCATTGGTGTGTATATGCACTAAAGATGTACGTTGTGTATTCATTCATACATGTGTATTCCTGTGTGTGTGTGTACTGTCTGATGCCTCTCACAGTTTGCAGCAGTATTTTAGCTCTCACCTGCATATGGAGGCAGAAAGAGAGAGAGAGACATCTCACTTCTCTGTCTGACACTTCAGCCTGCAGGCAGGACAGAGGGAAGCTGACACACACTGATAAGGACTCTCACACATGCACACACACACACATACACACACTATCTTGCATTTCCTAACTAGACAGTGGAGACAGACAGTGAAAGAGATGAGCGCTGAAATGAGCCGAAAATGGAGTGAAAGATAGGAAATAAGACAAATATTTTAAACACGTGTTAAAACAGATGTTTAGGTGATGACACACTGACCAAGCAGACACTTTTGAATGAGTCAAAGGGAGTGATAGACCTGTTAATGGTGAAAAATGTGTTGGTATGTATTTTTATACACTTAAAAACTCCTACTTCTAACAGTTACAATATTTCCTCTAGTCCTTGGAAATGAAATCTTTGGGTGATTCCCTGATTAAACCCTCTCTGTTCATAATGAAACAGAATCCATTTAAATGTTACCTCCTGCAGGAATCAAAAATATTCTTTCTTTAAGACTAATTTGGGGATCGAAATCATAAAAATAAGGTAAAAATCCTCCAAAGAATATACAGAGGAACTCACAAGTAATCCTTCACTATTCCTATGTTTGCTGAACTTTTCTAAAACAGCTCAACAGTCTTCAAAATAATCTACAGACTCCTCCAACCTCAGGTTTTAAACTCAAAACCAACCAAAAAGCTTTTTAAGGACATTAGCTAAAATGACATTTTATTCAACTGCATAGCAAACTATCAAGTCAAAACCAACGTTTCACATCTAAATACACATGAAGTCCTGCATGAAACAAATTATTGAAGCTGCTTTTTATTTTATCTCTATGGACTGCGGGGATGTTATTTACAGTGATGCCACAGCCTCCTCAATTTACAATATCTATTTGTTTCTGTCATCTCTATGTTTTTGATTGTCTTGCAGTTATTATTCTTAAATGTAGATTGAATAAATGAATTATGATATATTTTCATAGCCATGCACACACACACATCTGCCTTCATACTCCTCTTATTATACTGGTTATGTGTATATACTATGACAATACTTAACCATATATGTATTTTTTTTCCATTGTGATCCCAGAATTCAAATTCTAATGTTGTTACACCAAACAAATGTTGTGTCCATGCTGCTAGTTGTATTATTAAGATCTGACTTTTTGTCCATTTGTAACTATTACTTTTTAAATGAGGCCTAAAGTATATTTTTCAAATTAAGAAAAACAAAATATTGAGTCTTTTTCAGGTAAATGCTAGAGGCAATTCAAAAGAGAACAAAAGAGTCATGAATGTGAAACAAGAGAGTTGAAATTATCAAACAAAAGTCAAAATGTTACCATCAATCAAATTGGAGAAAGAAAAGTCAGGTAAGAAAGGACACAAATGTGTTTGCTATACAATTGAGTTAGAATTTCAGTCTCTGGTTGAAAGCGAGTGATGTTTTACACATTTGAACATTTCAAACTGAAGACTGAGAGCAAAAGATCTGACCTGTATTTAAGTTAAGGTTAAGATTCAAATCTAACTTGAAAACAACAGATCTCATGTGGCTTGTACTGAACAGTGTGTCATTAAGAATCTGATCATAGTCACATATGAGCAAAAACATCAAATTTTGGTCTGTAATTACCATCCATAACACCTTAGCTCTGAATACACAATGAAAACATAGGCTTAGCACCTAACACCGGAGCACTGAAATGTCAAAACAACCCTGAAATCAAAATAAAGTCAGAGTTCAAACAGCTGCTTTATCAGAGAGAGAGAGAAAATAAACAGAGAACACTTGTTGTTATAAATGCCTCCATCCTTCTGCTTTAATGCTGCTGGTTGTTATTTTAGTTGGTTAAATCTTAGTTCACCACTGAGATGTGACGTTTTGGAAACAGCTAATCCTCCCACACAGACTGGGCATCAGTGTGTGTGTGTGTGTGTGTTACACTTACAGGTCAACACAAGGTCACACGTTCCTTTTTGATTGACGTGGCCACTTCTCTGTGTCTAGATGTCTTCTGCTGATCAGTGTGTTATTTTCTTCACTTTCTATGAGGGTGTTGAGACGACCACAACACCGTGAATGTGCAATAATATATCAGTGTAATAAAAGAGTTTTATCAAAGAGCCTTCTTCAAAGTATGGACCTCACAAATGCATCAAAGTCAAACTAAAAAGTGATAAAGTGACTGAATAAATGGAAGTCATGACAGTTCAGACGCCTTCATCATACCTGCACTTTCTATGACCTCCAGTACGTCACAGCAAACCTTGCGGCATAATCTCCCATCAACCTCTCTCTCACCCATTGTTCTCCTTTCAGTACTTTTCCTATCCCCTCTATTTTCGCCTTC